>PRKT01000892.1:8927-21910 GCA_003671525.1 Saccostrea glomerata | reverse complement strand
TACGATAAAAGGACAAAGCCGAGATCTTTCAAGGTTGGTGATTTCGTTCTTCTTTTGCTTCCAACAGACCATAACAAACTTTTAATGCAGTGGAAAGGACCTTTCAAAGTAGTTGATAGAAAAGGACAAACTGATTACCAGATAGATATGAATGGACATATTCGTTTGTTTCATGCAAATTTGTTGAAGAAATACAATGTTCGAGAGGAAAGGAATACAGACTCGCCAACAACTTTAGCATCTTGTGTTGTTTTGGAATCGGAGGAAACAGAGGACTCAAATAATGAACATTTGTTACATCTTCTTCCAATGAAAGCAACAGAATCATTCACAGATGTCAGGTAAATCATTCACTGTCAACAGATCAGCTTGAAAACATAAATGATGTTTTATATGAATTTCAGGAAGTTTTAACAGATCTACCTGGTCTAACGAATGTTATCCAGCATGAAGTTCATCTCACTACCAAAGAACCAATCAGAAACAGACCATATCAGATACCGTATGCAGTCAGAAGTGTAGTCCGAGAAGAAATACAGCATATGATTGACATGGATATCATCAAACCATCAGAATCACCGTATGCTAGTTCGATTGTCGTGGCAAAGAAGTCCGATGGTAGCCAGAGAAAATGTGTGGATTTTCGTAACTTGAACAAGGTAACGATTTTTGATCCAGAACCAATGCCAGATCCAGATGAAATAATGACTAAAATTAGTAACAGTCGTTTCTTTTCTAAACTTGATTTATGTAAGGGGTATTGGCAGATTCCAATGAGAGAAGAAGATAGAGACTTAACATCATTTTTAACACCAGATGGTTTGTACAGGTTTAAAGTAATGCCCTTCGGTATGAAGAACAGCCCAGCTACTTTTAATAGACTCATGCGGAAAATTCTAAAAGGTTTAGAGCATACTGATAGTTTTGTTGATGACATTCTCATTCATACAGAAACTTTTGAAGAACATATTACAGAACTGAGAAAAGTGCTGGAGAGACTACAGAGAGCGCAATTAACAGCAAAACCATCCAAATGTGAGCTAGTGCAGACGAGACTAGAGTACTTGGGTCATGTTATTGGAGGAGGTACCTTACAGCCAACCAACAAGAAGCTGAGAGCTATACAAGAAGCACCAAGGCCAGAGACAAAGAAGCAGATTAGATCTTTCCTTGGTTTGATTGGCTATTACAGAAAATTTGTGCCAAACTTTTCCACCATTGCTGCTCCTTTAACTGATTTAACCAAGAAAGGTGTTCCAAACAAATTTGACTGGAAACAAGAACATGATAATTCATTTAAGAGTTTAAAATCCATGTTGCTCTATAGTCCAATTCTCAGATTACCAGATTTGACAAAGCCATTCATCTTAAGAACTGATGCATCTAATCATGGAGTTGGTGCAGTACTGATGCAGAAGCATGATGGACGTACATTTCCTGTTGCGTACGCAAGCCGGAAGCTGCTAGACAGAGAACAACGTTATTCGGTGGTGGAGAAAGAGTGTCTTGCTGTCGTATGGGCTATACAGAAATTTCAGTCTTACTTGTATGGAAGAGCGTTTGTTGTGGAGACAGATCACATACCACTACTTCATTTACAAAACACTAAAGCTTCAAACGGCAGATTGATGAGATGGTCTCTTTTTCTACAAGCGTTCAACTTTAGAACTGAGGTTATTAGAGGTGTAGATAATATTGGAGCTGATTTTCTCAGTCGTGTTGTTCCTGAGTAAGTTCGTGTTCATAAAGACTTTGTTGTGTACATAGTTTTCCATTTTTGTCACAAAATTGCATTTTGTGTCTTAAGAAGGGAGGTATTGTCACAAGTGACATTGTGTCAATGTTTAATATTTGCTATTGTCCAGGTTTTGGTAAGAGTTATCTGTATTTGGGCATTAGGAGTTATCGTTTATTTCATTTACGCACTATTGGTCATTGGGTTGTACTTGTTGCTATTTTTATCAACGTATACTCGTCGAACCCGTTTGAGTAGTTTGGTCAGTTATTTATACTGGGTGTTGGCTAGTGTTTGTCAGAAGAGGTCTGGACGCCGTGAGTTACCCATGCTTAGTGATCTTGGGTGTGTCTTAATATAACCCATGCTGTGTGAACTTGGGTGTGTTCTAGCTGTTTCCCCTGCTGTGTGATCTTGGGATTCAGGGATGTTTTGTAGCGGCGTTGAGAGCAAGACCTGGGGGCCGACAGTATAATTTTTATCTGTAAAATGCCACAGCTCAGTAAGTTTTTATACTTTACAATATTTTTGTTTGTTAGCTTTAAATAGCAATTTTCTATGTAAAACTGTTATCAATATAGCGAGAATGTATATATTTACGCTCTAATTCATTTACTTGTTAAACGGCAAAAATACATGTTTTCTTTTGTAATTTGTTTGTAAAATCTAGTATTTTGAACAGATAATTGTTTTGAACATTTTATTAGAAAACCCTATGAAAATTGTAGGTGACCAGAATTGTATATAATCTTTATTCGGACGGGAGGATTTGTTACGTAGTAAGGCTACTTAGGATATGGTGGACCGGACGGGACACTATGGTGGACAACATGGACAATATGGTGGACCATGGACGTGGTGTGGAGTGTGAATTTGTCCAGTGATGACCATGATTGAACTTTTGGCCGTTTTCATGTTTATTGTACATATGTAGATAAATTTATTGTTAATTTTTATAAATCTTGTTGTTTCTTGGTACACAGGAGGTCTTCCAAAATATTATTTATTTTGGTTAGTAAATTCTATAAAGAATCCATCACAACTTGAGGTCAGTTGTGACAGTGACCTGCAGTCAGAATCTAAATATTCTATCAATCGACACATCATAGAGCAACATTCGTGGCATGTACGTCTTGCAAAAGAAAATTAAGGAAGAAGAATGAGGACCATTCTCCATGCGGTCAAGATGTCCGAAGTTTATGTTTACACTACAGGGGTAAATCAGAAGGAGAAAAGGCAGAGAAAATGTTTAAAGATTATTGCTTAAAGACGTTGCCAAATGAGGTTTTGCAAATTAAGTTACCGAGACCAACCCCAAACAACCAAAGTGATAGAGAAAGAAAAAGAAGTCCTAATGAAGATGCAATTTCCCTTCTATCAAAAGAGGAGATTGAGTTTAATTTGACGAGGACACTTTTGAAATTTCCGCCAAGAAGACAAAAACAGAGTTTGTTATTGATCTTAAAAAGATGCAAGATCACTTGATTCTAGATAACAGATCCAAACAGATTTAAAGTGAGCAGATACACCCTAAAAAGTGCAGAGGGGAGTATCTTTGCAGGAATTGAGACCGTCAAACCCTTGCCAGGATCAACTTCAACACCAACGTATTTCATTGACAGAGATCCAAAAATCTTCCCCATTGTTATGAATTACCTTAATCTCTGTTGAGATTCTGCTAGGCTAGATATTTGGGCTGACGCCTACAGAATCTCTGGACACTTCTTCATAATTCATGTCTGGAAATTGAGCCCCAACTTTGGCCGACTATAGCAAGAATTATTTACATAGGCAACACTACTGCTCGCTCCAATTTAGTCATTTGGTTGTTTATTTGACTCTCTGTTACTATTATTTCTACATAATTTACTGTTCAACTATGTAAATCCCAACATATAAAAAATATTCACTGAAATCCCATGAGCCATGTTTTGAATGGGGATTTCAGTGTATATTTTTTTATGTTGGGATTTACATGCTAGTCCAAATATCTAGCCTAGCAGAATCTCAACAGAGATTAGAATTACCTAAGAAATGGAGATGTACTTCCATCCACCTAATCAGACGAGAGAGGTCAACTCCACGCATTGAGCTTCGAGAGCAATTTGTACAAACTTGAGGGACTGTTAAAAATAATTGAAAGGAAATTAAGTGTATGCCAGTGTAAGAAGGAACTGTGTGAAAAATAAACTTGAAGGAGATTAGTTGTGAAAAAAATGTGACAACTGTGACACTGCTATCGGGAATAATTGTACTATTTTGAAATGTGAGCTCTTTTAATTTTTTTTAACGCTTTGGTGAAATGCTAAATTTTGATTTTTTTTAATGAGTTTTCAAAGTCCTATCACCAACATTTGAATTTAGCTTAAGATAATATCTATATATACACAAAAGATCTCACAAATGTTAGTAAATATGTTTGCATGAATTTTAACTTTCTGTTCATTCAAGCACCCATGTAGTAAGTTGTAGTTAATTTAGGGACTAAATAAGTCTTAAGAAGGAGGTAATGTTATACAGTCATATAATTCTTAGGTAATATTTTAAAAGTTTATAATTAATCTTGTTAGACATTAAGTAAGTAAAACAATGTTAATTCTAAGATGGAATACAATCCTAGCTTTACACAAAGTTGCATTGATGAGAACTGTGTATTGGTCAGCCGGAATCTTAGTAAGCAGGGTAAATGGGAAGATGGGACCTCCTGGTGGGATAAGTACTTTGATTGCAGCTTCCGCACTTAAAAACCGTAACAAAGACCATTAGACTTTGCAGTTCTTCTAGAATCCCGAAGATGTCAGAGCTGACCGTGAATTGGTATATTTTTGGATCATTAGTTAATTTAAACTGGTGATTTGATGGTTAATAATTGGAATAGTTTCATTGGTAGATTTAGGTGAAATCTGGATTATACATGGTGCGCTTATGGTCTTCTTGAAACATAAACCTTATTGAAAAGGAATTAACTCGTTAGTACTGGTGATGTTTTTACACCGAGTTACAGGTGATAAGACCGGATTATAGAAAGCTGTTGGTGGCGTTGATTCACCAGAGCTGTTCTTAAGAAGAGTATTGGTGTAATAATTGTTGGTGGCGTCGATTCACCACAATTCATTTACCAGAGTTATCATACAAAAACTTAACCAGTGGTTTTCTTTAATTATATTAGGGTAATGAATAGTTTAATTGGTTTTTGTATATATATATTATTCATTTACTTGTTTTGTCAACAATCCCACATCATCTTTATATCTTAATAAACTTCAAGTGTCTTAGTATGTTGGATTTCTTTTGTGATTCTTCAAACTGAGGAGGTTACGCTACATTACGCATTTGGCTCATTAAATATCCGAACCCAAACTTTGTTGACGTTTCGAGCCGCGTTACAAATATAGATACGCCACTACTTGCCGGTGGGGGACTACAAAATTTTGTCCTTTGAGCAGCGAGGGATCTTTTTCGTGCCAGCACTTACTTCGACACAGGGCCTCGGTTAATACGTTCTCATCCAAAGGACTGGTCTCCCACAGTGGGATTTGAACCCGCGACGTAAGGATTGACTCCTTACTTCGCGACTCTAGAGCAGACGCTCTAACCACTGCGCCACACGACTTTGAACGGAAGAAATTATATAACATAATATATTATTTCTTTCTGCATTATTAATTTAAGCAAACCACGTCAGATAAGCTCTTTAGGAAAGCTAATACTTGTGATAAGGTAGTTTCAGAAATAAGTTACGTTTCATTTCTATGTCAAATCCGTTTATTAACACAGATAACGCTGCTGGTTCCTGAGCTATCAGTGCTCGTCTTTCATGCAAGAGATAATATTACACGAGTAGTTTAAAGAATGAATTAATTTTCTAATTCACAGACGTCAAATGTCACTCGGACATAAAACTATTCGTTTAAACGTACCCTGCTAAGCAGTCCCTGAATTTATGTAAACAAATAATATGCATTGCAAAGACTATAAATAAGCCCGGTGAAGCATTTTGTAAAATAGAGTATAACATACACAGCCAATTGTGCCTAACGTTAATTTAACATGAAAAAAACGTTAATTTAACGTTAAATATTTAACGTTAAATTAACGTCAATCGAGCTTATACATGAATTTAACGTTAAAAATTTAACGTTAAATTAACGTTATTTTCATGTTAAATTAACGTTAAGCGTTAAATTAACGTTATTTAGTTCACACTAATTTAACGTTAAAACGCTTAAAAATTGTGTGCATATTTTTGGAATTATCCTTCCTATTCTTCCAGAAAAATACATGTTCCTGCATCATGGCAGAAGCTTAACTAATACTACATGTAATCATAATTAATTCTCTAAAGGTACTACAGAAGCTCATAAATTTTGCACTTTTCCTTGCAGCACTGCAGAAAGCTAGACTTGCATGTTGACTTCATCCCTGGTGTCACTTTCTTTTCAAATTGAATATATCCAAAAGGATAAAGGGACCCATCAGCTCTTTCAACAAAATCTCTAAAATTCTGAGCATTGCCTCCGATTTCAAATTTTCTGAAGAAAATAGAAAAACACCAATTCATCCATTAATACTTTTAATCAGGCACATTCAATACAATGCTACAAATCTTCTTTCTTTTTCCAATCTGAAAAAGAAGAGAGACAAACACATATATTATAATAATTATATGAAAATAAAATACTTCAGCAAAACATTAACAACTCAAATTTGATGAAACAAGAGGTCCATTGACCACATCCCTCACCTGAGCACATGGGCTAGCTAAAAACACAGATCAGTAAAGTATTGAGAAGCTTACTTTATACTAGTTTGGGGAGGAGGATTTGAATTTTCCATTACTTGAAAATGTCACTATTACAATACAGCATACATATATTATTTTGCAAAACTTGAAAAAAAGACTTTTAAAGATTTTTCCAACACATCACCTGATTTGGCCCAGTGGTTCTTGAGAAGAAGATTTTTTAATGACCAAACCCTATTTTTGCCTTTTCTTAATTATCTCCCCTTGCGAGGGGATTTGTCCCTTAATTTTAACAATTTAAATTCTCCTGCACCCAAGGATGCTTTGTACCAAGTTTGGTCAAAATTGGCCCAGTGGTTCTTGAGAAGAAGTTGAAAATGTGAAAAGTTTACAGACGGACAGAAAGACAGACGGACAGAGGACGGACAAAATGTGATCAGAAAAGCTCAATTGAGCCTACCACTCAGGTGAGCTAAAAATTTAGGGTTGACATATTAAATGGGTTTAATATTTGATATGTGTTCGGAATAAATGCAATTTACCTGGTATTTTGAAGATTGCTTACGGTAATGAAATATATTCACTTTCTTGTGATTTTCATGTTCATGTCAGCAAGACTTTTTACTGAGTAAACCTACAATAACATAAAATAATTAAAAATCATTTATTTGAAATGTAATATCTTCAACATATATGATGTTCATAGATAGAAACCAAATTTTATGTGCAGTGTCCAATTCAAAGCAAACTTTTAGTACAGTGAAAGCAACTTGGCTTTAAATTTGTCTCTTTAGCATTTAAATTTGTCTCTTTAGCATTACCAAGGAATGGTATATAGAGGCTGTGGTCTGCTCTTTTCTCCATGTCTTGCATACAAGTATCTTTTCTTTATTATGCAGTAAAAGAAAACATCTTGATTCAATAATGCTTATAGAATGTTTCTGAACAAAATATTGACAAGTGTCAAGTAGTGACAAGTACTTAACTGGTATTTTAAAAATTCAGTTGGGGTGTGTGAATGTAAATTTCACTGTCATTACATTAATGTGGGAATTATTTACATTTTGTTCCACTTTCAATACCTGTTTTGAGTTCCACTGGCATTATAATTTAGGCAGCTGGGTTCTTCCGAGTCTCGACGACAAAGTCCTATTTGATCCATTTCAGAAGTGCGAGTCAGATGTGATACCGAGTTCCAGCTTTTTAAAATACAATTAAAATAGATATCAAATCGCCTTTAATCAGTTTTTTTCTCTATAATTGTAACAGAGACAATTTTGTGTCTCTGCGGGGATCGAACCCGGGACCTCTGGCTTGCTAGTCCAGTGCTCTACCGATTGAGCTAAATGGTTAACCCACTAGCCCAAGCTTGTAGGATGCCGTTTATCTAACACTACCACATTGTCCCCCTCCAGAGAATGAGATGTCCTCATCTCTTTCGGAGTGCCGACGCCTGTGGGGCGAAGTTCTGGGGGCAATCACTTTCACTCGCCAGAGAACACCCGGGTCCCAACGTGGGCGCCATTTCTGTAACAGGGTTTCGATTGACGAACAACTCCTGTGGCTCAGGTTCTCATAATTTATTAAAGATGTTGAATGCAATGTGTAATATACAAGCAAACTTAAGCCCTGAAAATATCAATAACAGATAATAAGTATTTAGAAAACAAATATATTGCATTTATAATACATGAATATAGATACGATTTACTTTATAATAATAGATCATAAAAATATTACACGTTATACCATGTTATACTGAGCACTCAATGAATACATGTAAAAAGAAAAGTAAGAGTTATGCCTCTTACATCGACGTATTGAAAATAAGAAAATGAATCGAACAGAACTATTACAGTAGATTGAATAGTTCACAAATCTATTTACAATAATATATACATACACAATTAATAGAAAATATTAGTAGGTATACCTGATTGTGGATCAGGGCTCAAAACAATGGGCCACCCGATAAACAATGGGTCTTGATTACTATCCTATTAAACAATAATTTCACTCTATATACTAGTACACTAATGCATTACTGATGTTTAATCACATACTCAAAGAATTTATACTTTAAGCTTCAGGTAATAATGAAAAGTTGAACTCAGTATATCTTCATAAAATTACATTTAAAATCAAAGACGATGAATTATCAGAAAATATAGAATTAGATTAGATAAAAGAAATAGAAGTCAACTTACAGTCTAATTCACATATAAAATGCACACATATACAAACCAATGAACGCGATTCGCGATTGATCTAGATCTCAGGTAAACACAGGTAAAGGTCTCACAAAAGACGCGATTACATGTATAACCGACAGTAAATCAAAACATTCTATCTAGGTCAATTTGTGTATCAACCAAACACTCTCTAAATATATACACTCTACCGACAGACTTTCATTTATGACAGACAGCTTGACTGACAGACTTAATACACCTAATACCCGAGATATACCTTGAATGTGTTCTTGGTCAGGTAATATACTAGTATATAACACCGATACTCAACGCTCAACTGTTGTACATGGGTCTATAGGCTCACGTTCAATACACACGCGGTACTACCTATACTACTATCGTCCAAATGTCAACATTGTCAAACAGAAAGTAGAGTAAGAAATGAAAGTAGGGCGTTAGTACAAGCATGCAGAATTTACTCGCGTTTCCTAACTTTAAACTGAACAAAAAAATGAATTCAACTGAAGCTTTTGAAACTGAACAAAATCAAATGAAATAAACTTTTGAATCACATAGTAAATAAAAAAAATGTGCAGCTGCAGTTTAAACCAAAAAAGTAAATATACAGGGGTGAAAAATATAACACAAGTGCAAAAAGGGTAACTTTACAACCTTACCGTACGTACGTACTCGAGCTCTGTATCTCTACTGGCCAGCCAGAAATTTATACACAAATCACACTTATCTACACTACAGTTTATAACAAGTCTATGGATTTTCCCGTCACGCTGACATCGTTGAAGTCCAGGAATTCTGCGCCGGAACAAAAGTCACTGAATTACACGTGTTTCACCAACTTCACACAAGGAAAGGAATGCAGGGTCCCAACGTGGGCGCCATTTCTGTAAATAGGTGTCGTAAAACTTTCGACTTATAGTTGATACTGCAGAGCCAGTGTCAATGAGTGCCTGTGTTGTCACATCTTGTATCCGCACTTCTTTCTCATTTGATGACCCGACAAGTGTTGTATTTTGTTTTGATATCTGCTTTATAGTTTTTCGTGGAATAAAATCGTTACGTCTTGAATGATCAAGCCTAATGTGGCAATTTGTGTCCAAATGTCCATATTGTCCACATCTTATACATAAAATTTGTGAATTCATTTCAGTGGGACAAGGTTCTTCCATTAAGCAGCCAATTTGTCCCTCATCAGTGGCTTCTATTGGTTTAAATGATTATTTCTGCCACGGTATCCACCATATCCACCTCTGTTTTGGTATGTAGATCCTTGATTTCCTCTATATCCTCCTCTGTTAGGATATGATGATCCTCGACTTCTGCCATAATTCCCACAGTTTCCTGAATAGTTATAATTTCCTGTATAACTTGGTTGTTCAGTTCTTGGAGGCAAATAATCCTTTGACTTTGATTTCCTAACTTCTCGCTCCATGTCTCCTATTCTTTTGTCCATAGCGTCTAATTTTTTAAGAATTAGATCCATGGAGGAATCCTTGTCTCCAATTTTGGATATTTGTGACTTCTTCTTGTCATTTGAGGATGATGTTTGTGGCGCTGATAACTTCATGTCAAGCTCGATGGTACGCAATTCCTTCCTCAGAGTTTCAAAGTCACTTATGGTGTCGTATTTGTATCGACTTGCATTGCGTAGATTGCTATCACTAAGTCCTGACCATAGTTTAGTTCTCAGCATCTCATTCTTGACATCATTGCTGATAGCCTTCCTTTCAATGCAACGCTGTAAGATGCTCTCCAATCTCATGCCAAAGTCCACTACAGTTTCTCCTTCCTCCTGTTTAGAAGCATAAAATTGCTGAATCAGCTTCTCACTGGGGTATATGTTCCCATAAACTCCATCCAGTTTGGATAATATCTGCTGAGGAGTTGCATCTGTGGGTAAGGTAAGTAACAGACTCCTAGCTTTACCCTTTAAGGATGACCTTATTGCCTGTAGGATAATGTGAGTTGCACAAGTACCATCCCTGAGCGCACACTGTACATCATTTTTCCAAACATCAAATGCTGTTTCATTTTTTTCCTCTCCAGAAAATATGGAAAACCGAGGACGGACAGTCGATGAATCAAACACAAATCCTGATCATGTATCCGAATGTGATGGTTGATTATATTCTTCAGGTTCAAATTTTACTGTGGATGATTTTCGTATTTTTGGCCTAGCTCCACCCTCTGCAGCTGGTGTGCTTTGGTCCAAAGGTTTCCTTAATAGCTGAAACTCATCATTTGTCAAGATCTTATAATCTGTGTGCTCGGACAAGTAGTCGATCATGCGTTGTATTTGCTGTTGATTTAGTTCACCTTCTTCGCCCCTTTTCAAATGAAAACTTTGATCTGATGACATGATTTTGCTGAAGTACTTCCTTACCAAAAAGTACTATAAGTAACTAAGTTCTAAATTCTTATCTAAAGCTAAGTCCTAAAGTAAGAATCTTACTCAAAAACCATAAATAATTATAGCACTTTCATGTCAGGTTTCTTACGAGCAAATGAATTTAACTAATGACAATGAATGCTGAAAAAATGAGATTAAAGGCTGAAAAAAAATAAGATTAAGGTTGAAAATAAAAAATAAGGTTAAGAATGGAAAAAAAATAATGCTGAAATAAATTTAGAATTAAATTCTGAAACAAAAGTCTAATTTTAATTGAAAACACACAAACTTCTAATTATTTGGCTGAGAATAAACAAATTAAAGATAAATACTTTCAACCTTGGTCAAATGCAAAACTGAAATTGAAATACAAGTTTAGTATTCCTGAAATTAAGTGTTTTAAGAAAGATAACTCTAGATTACAGTAAACAAAGGGCAGATAATTCTATGCAAAGATCCAAAGGCGTGTCTGCTCAAGCGTGACGATCTTCGCGACAGCACTCGTCTAGACTGGAAGTTTAAATCTATTAATAGCACTACACAAACTTGAATACTACACAAACTAACGGTATCAAAGTGTGCTGTAAAAAAAAAACACGATCGAAAGAATTATTCTACTTGCTAATATACACTACAATACTACTACAGTTTACAGTCTAATTCTCACATTCAAGCTCCTCTTTGTCTTCTTTTATCTTTTTTTTTTCCCTTGTTTTCTCAGATTCTTCCTCGCTGATCTCCAACAATGATATTGTTATTTTTTTTAATTTTTTATTTTTTCCTTTTCCAGTTCTGCTTTCAGGTGACGTTTTTCTTTTTTTAATTTCTTTAACTCTCCTTTGAGTCCCTCCATCTCACATTCAAGCTCCTCTTTGTCTTCTTTTATCTTTTGTTTTTTTTTCCTTTTGTGTCTCTGCTGGGGATCGAACCCGGGACCTCTGGCTTGCTAGTCCAGTGCTCTACCGATTGAGCTAAAGGGTTAACCCACTAGCCCAAGCTAGTAGGATGCCGTTTATCTAACACTACCACATTGTCCCCCTCCAGAGAATGAGATGTCCTCATCTGTTTCGGAGTGCCGACGCCTGTGGGGCGAAGTTCTGGGGGCAATCACTTTCACTCGCCAGAGAACACCCTGGTCCCAATACGGGCGCCAAATGTAACAGAGACAATTTTGTGTCTCTGCTGGGGATCGAACCCGGGACCTCTGGCTTGCTAGTCCAGTGCTCTACCGATTGAGCTAAAGGGTTAACCCACTAGCCCAAGCTAGTAGGATGCCGTTTATCTAACACTACCACATAATGATGAAACAAATTAAGAGAACTGTTAGAATCAGGGAAAACATCGCTCACATTGCGTGTTTAACTTCAACTTCGAGATGGTTATTGTTAACTTGTACTGTACACAATTTCTACTTTCACTTTCGAATTTCATCCGTATCGTACGTAGGGCGGCAATACTGATGTACCGGAAGGCTTCAGTGTTCAAACAAATAACCAACTGAACAATAAATAGACCTAATAAAAATAGTAATTCTATAATACAAATATCCAATGTAGCAGAGATCTGGCACGTCGTTCACAGCCTACGACACAATGTAAGATTACACTGATACTACAACGTATCGATAGCCTGCAAGGACTGTTGTGTTGAGTAATTATGCGTAATGACTAACATTGTTGTACATAAAGTTCAAACATTTAGGGACCTCTGAAATTATGAAACCTCAAAAACGTAATATTACAATACAAGGACTACAAAATACTTGCTATTAACATAGACTTGATAAATCCTTTTTCCTCTGTGTTTTCAATTTCTGTTAACAGCTGATGACGTCAAACATGACGTACAGTTTCGTCCGATAAAAAAAACCCCGATCCTGAGAAAAGCTACGGACCATATTTAGCC
>PRKT01000891.1:177299-189803 GCA_003671525.1 Saccostrea glomerata | reverse complement strand
ATTTGTAAGGTAGAAATAGTTTGTAACATATATTAAGATAAAGAGATAATTTTAAAAAAAAAAGATCATTATGAAGAGACTTAATTTCAAAGAACAACAAGTACATGTATATGTATTTCCATAGTCTGTAAATAATCAAAAATATACAATTTTCATTTTCTTTGAATAACCACACCAAGTATATACATATCAGTTAAGTAATTCACCTTACATTTCTACACAAACTTTTGATTACATTACATTATCTTTTATTCTTAGTGTTACTTATTTCATTGCAAAAGCTCAACGGGTTCTCGAGCTATTGTGCGGAAACGAAAGCAGGGGATAATGTGGGGGAGATAATAATTTGGGTGTGTCCGTCTGTCTAGCTGTCAAGCTGTATGTCCGTCTTTCGGTCTGTAACGCTTTCGTTTCCGCACTATATCTCGAGAACCCTTTGAGCTTTTGCAATGAAAGTTTGCATAGTAACTTCCTATGGCCAAAAAATGAACCATATTTATTTTTAGAGACAGCTAAAGCTGGAACAGAAATTTTACTGATTTTAGATAAAACAAGGATTGAAGTTGTGCACATCAGTTTTTGTTTTTCGATTTCTCTATTCAAAATGGCGCAATATAGGGGTCAAAAATTAGAACGCTTAAAAGAACCAAAAATTACTCATATTTTGCTTTTTATCTTCTAAACTAAAAATATTTTGTTAAAATATATAGAACATAATTTGTGCAGAATTGGAAGATCTTTCAAATGATATATCAGAAAAAGGGCTGACCCCTAAATTAAGGGATCTAGAGGGGTCAAAAGTTTTTTCCAGATATCTCAAAAAGTATTGAGAATTTGTTATACATCAAAGAAGCAAAGTTGTTGAAAATGTCATGCTTAATCGAATGGAGTCATCAAAATACGTCCAACGTCGTAACTTCCGGCCAAACCGGAAGTAGTCCGAAAACGCGTATTTTTTGCCTTTTTTGAGAAGTTTTTGGGTAACATGTCTCTGGGAGCTTAAAAATTAATTTTCCGTGCGTCGTCGTCACTTCCGGTCAAACCGGAAATAGCAAAAATTGCTTATTTTTGCATTAATTAACATAGCTCTAGAAGATTCAGAGCATTTTTGAGCGTTATTTCTCATTTTTGTTAAAAATGAAAGCTACTTCCGATGAAACAGGACGGAAGACCTTCTTTGCAACGAGCTTTGCTCTAGTTACCTCTCTCATCATTATCAAAGAACCCCGCCCTGTTTGTTTTTTTTAGTATATTTTATATTAAATGTCGCTTAGCACTATATTTTGAGCACAGGCGCATGTTGGGAGTTGTTACGTTTAATTACAGATTGTTGGCGGACTTGTTATTCTTATTACGTCTATTAGAGCTGTTTAATAAAGGCAAAATTGGACACCATGCATCGTGTAAATTGTGACGAGAGCAAATGTGAATGTATAGCTGTACATAACCTGATGTTTGCATATAATTTCCGACAAAAGGAAGACGATTCGTTGTGTAGCGGTATGTCTCTCACTTAACACGAAAGAGGTCCCGAGTTAAAAACTGGATGTTCTTTTTTTTAATGCTTAATTTACTTAATGATCGCGTTCATATACATGAAAAATTCTCGAGAGAGACGTTAAACAACATGCAATCAATCAATCAATCTTTTAATGTTTCAATGGTAAAATTTGATTCCGTTTTGTACTTCTCAACTATGATGCCTTTTACTAAATCATACTTTAAACCAACATTGATTAATATTTACCCAGAGGTCGAATTTTGGGAATGAAGTTGAAATTTTATGAGTGTAAAGAATGACGGAGAGAAATACAAACATTGACCAATGTGATCAGAAATTAAGCTCAGGTGCGGTAAAATGAAGAAGGATATGGAGATAACGAACAGTATTCAATCTCAACGTCCATTAAACAATATACAAAATAAGAGCAGAGCAAACACGGACCTCTGAAACATTAGAGGTGGGATCAGGTGCCATGGAGGAGTGAGCATCCCCTGCCGACCGGTCACACCCGGTCACAATAAATTTCATTTTTATCTGTTTAGGCATACACAAATTCACATAATACCACTACAAAATAGTCAAAATGATTTCAAAGAAGATCAATGAAATTTACAGATTAATGGTATGGTTGCATATCTATGCTATCCACGTAATAGTTGGTAACAAATCATGCCATGCCAATTTAAGATTATTCTTTCATCAAGTGGTGATCACTTCCTGGTTCGTCGACAAAATCGACTTTGTGCCTTGTCCAGTCAAGATAAGATATCACATTTTTTTTACTCCTCCTACAGCTTTAGCCTGATTTCATTATTAAAACTTGACACACAAGTAGACTACACTATGGCACATTATTCCATGAATTTGTTTTATGATTTCGATGCATAGAAATGGAAATTTCTGTGAAATTCTTTCAAAATGCTCGTCTGCTACAAATTTGGTCTGGTTTTGATATAACTTGGCACACATGTAGGCACTTAGAAACTTACGTACTTCATTTTATCGGTTTTATATTTTCAATGATCGGTGTTGCCTTGGTTTCTAAGAATAGAATTTTTGTGAAATACAAAAATGCTACTCCACCTACAGTTTGGTTTGATTTAAGTATAACTTGGCAAACAAGTAGACTACACTAAGGTACATGGTTTTTTTGTATCGGTATTGATTTAAATGGACATTGTTACCATGGTTACTAAATAGAAATTTCCGTTACATGTGTAAATACTCTCAAAATTGTACTCCAAAATCAGTTTAAGTCTGATTATTATGAAATATGGCATGCAAGGAGACTACATTGATATATATAATTATATATGGATTTTTTTAATGAATGATGTTACCATGGTAACTAAAATTGGAATTATTTGTACTGTAAAAGTTTAGAAAACTAGTACGTCTTCAGTCTCGACAGATACATGTACTTCTGGTTTCTTTATTCAATATTCTTATCAATTTTTAAATGACTGAATATTCAATGCACCGAAACAAATTGTCGAGCAATTGAATGTTTCAAACTATTTTATACTTTCACTTTTTGTTTTTATAATTTAACATATAACTTTCAAAGTTAAAATACCTGATATTTTTGATACGATTAATAACCTTCGATGGTAGTAATAGGCAATTCCATATAAAGCTGTGAATGAAAGGATATGGACCATAACTACATGTACAAGTATTTCATAAGAAACATAGATCCTTTCAATCATATCTAAAAGCACTGTAGAAAGAAAATGTCGAGAATGAGATTTAAATATAAACAATGATAATGAAAAATAGCAAGCACGAACAAGATCTGCATTCCACCACGACACCCTTGACAAAAATCAGTCAGGTGTAACAAATCATACCTTGGTGTTGGTGTATTGCTAAGGAAAATATTTTAAGTTAACTGGTCTCACCATGGTTTGGTTTTTACAGGTTCTTTCATTCCTCCCAAATTATGTGGCCTTTTTAAAAGCAGGAAAATTTAGCGTTACTTTATTCAGATCTCTGCTTCGTCAAGAAATGAGGTTCTACTTTCATTTTACCTTTCTGAATGGATTGTAATACCTTTTTAACAATTTACTTCTGTTACCAAAATAAATTACTATGAAACTAATTGTGAGATTGTGTACGGTCGGGCTGCTACTTATGGCTAAGGTTTGTATATTTTAATTAAAGTTACAATTGTATAATCAAGAATAAGTTCTTAAAATGATAAAATTTTGTAGCATTCGAAACAAATATGTTTTAAAACTTTTTAAATATGCAAATATATATGACCGGACACAAATTATAAACTTTTCTTTCAGTGACCTTGAATTCGTCCAAATAACTTTGGGTCAAGGTTAATACACCCCCAATTCATAAGAAATATTTGTGTAAAATGGGAAATCATCAAGTTTATATAGTTTATAAGATATATTTGGACTAGTCAAAATTATGTTGATTTTTTTCCTTAATAATTATTGACTTTTGAACTAGCCCAACTGACTTTGGGTCAAGGACGTCATTAGACACCATTAGGTCAAAAGCAATCTCTGTGTGAAGTAGTAGATTCTAATGTTCCTCATACGTACACGTTAGCACATACCGACAGACAACTAGACAGACGGACAGGGTGATTTTTCTAATGCCCTAAACCCTGTTTGCAGTGGATGGCATGAATAAAAAAATATATTTTCGTTCAAATTTAAGAAAAATTAAGACTGAAAAAATTTGGTCAAAAAGGAGGGTCAAAATTGAGTCACTTTCTAATTATTATACATTAATTTTAATGTGTATAGTCATAACTCTAATAAAGGCGCTTTAACGAAAAAAAATTAGACGTTCAAATTTAGTATTTTTCTTCCATACATATACTTCAGAGGCTAATATGTAATACATCTATTGATTTATATAAAACATATCAATTTCTAAAGACAAATATATTTCATTTAAGAAAGCAAAAAAAAGTTATAATTATGTTAAAGGCAGTCACGGAGCAGAAAGTAAATATTTAATTCTGCTTTGCATTCGAAAAAGCTAAAAAAAAAAACGTACTGGAGAAACCATGCAGGAAATACTGGTACAGTAAAAATTTAGCTGCGTGTTTGTATACACAAGGAATAGAACGTCTCTTTATGGCAGAGGCAATGAATTGGATAATGGACGGTCTACGAAGATACAAGTAAAGATTAAGTCTTGTCAAAAGCATGAAACGTGATGTGCGCATCACTGATGCGTAACTTGTGAATTATGAGTTACGCAGTAAAGAATTTGAAAACTCCGACATTACCCTTCTCGATCAATTATCAGTAGACAAGATGCTGAGTCTTGAGGATATATTTTCAACAAACCTCGACAAAGTCGATATGAGCTTATGCTACAGTATGCCCCGGCATCGGCCAAGGCGTAGGCGTGAGATAAAGCGTCGGCGTCCCAGGATGAAGTGTAAGGAGCAAGTCCATTTCCAAGTATTTATAAGCACTACCCGGACAAAAATTGCATGGATGATGAATCTAAGGGTGGCCACTACCAGACATGCTTCGAAGGCTTGATCTGGCCTGTATTTTCAAGATGAGCAACCATGTTACAACTTTTGTAGCAGGTCCATTCCCAAGTAACTATCAGCCCTCTCGTGACCAAACTTGCATGGGTGATGCATCTAGGGATGGATACTACCATACTTGCTTTGCATGCTGGATCTGACCTACATTTTCAAGATGAGTAACCAAGTTTAAGTTTTATGAGCATGACTATTTCCTAAAAACTATCCGGTCCAAACTTGTATGGCTGATTCATGCAGCGATAGACACTTCTAGACATGCTTTAAATGCAGGATTTGATCTACGTTTTCCAGATAAGTGACAAGGTTTTAGTTTTGGGGGTTGGTCCATTTTCAAGTTATAACAAGCCCCACCTTGTACAAACTTGCATTGATGGATCTTCTAGGGATTGACACTACTAGACTTCCCTTGGATGCTGGATCTGACCTATATTTTCCAGATGAGTGACCATGAATGGAACTTGTCCTTTCCCTATGAACTTTGAAACCTATACTTAACCATCATAAATATTGTTGTAAGGATACATATAAAGAACATATGACGTGAGATTTGCATTGCTCAAGCTGATAACATTTGTCAAGGTGGGCTTCGTAATCTTTGATTTCCAGACGTGTATTTATTCATGTGTAGGTCTCTACAAACTGAAATTCGAAGAAATGTTTTTGATGTTGTTGAAGTTTTTCATGCAAAACAAAATTGATTGAAACCTCACAAATAGACAAAATGAATGTGTTATATATGAAATTTTCCTGATTTTTAATATTGCAAAAATAATGATATGATTAGGTGGATCTTCTTCGGATTTTTTGAATGACCCTCGTATATTGCTTGACCATGGAACGCTCGTAAAATACCAAGATGGTAACAGACGTCGTTTTTCTTGAACGTTTACCATCAATTTTGAAATAGTTAATGGTATCGATAAAGAGCCTACTTTTTTTTTTAAATCTCTAAGGCAAGTCTATGTTATCTACCATGTGCACTATTTGTCATTAGTTAGTTTAAAATATTAACATTAAAGTCCACCTTTATTTAACCTTTGACCTTTAAAATGTACTTTGTAGAAAATACTCGAGCTCCGGACGAAAAAAAAGTAACCTTTGACTTAATTGTGAAAGACAAATGTTTAAATCAATTTTAGTGGCAAAATAATTCAGGTATGATAGTTGCTGAATTCATTTAAATGTACACTATTGCATGAAGCTTAAAACTGTCTAGCTTTGCGCGGTAAAAACATGCTTTTTTTTCATAAACTTTTGTAACGGCTTTAGTCGTAATTATAATTTTTTTTCAGATGTGTTTATCACGAAGATGTTTTGCATCTTTACCTACTATTCAATCAGTGGAATCCTGTCCGACTAATGAACAAGACTGGAGATATAGAGAGAAATTAAAGAACTGTCACGATATACCGCAAGATTGTACATCAAAGAGACGCTTTGCATATCACTGTGCAGTTAATGAATGGGGAAATGCTACTATTGAGGTTTGCGCACCAATGAAAATTGTTTTTGGTTAGTATTTTTGCAGAAAAAAACACATTCTACCCAGAAAGCCAGGTTGATTCTAAACTGAAATAGTCATTAGAAAGGAAATTTGTATGAACTGAAAGGAGGTTTGATAAATCTTGTGAAAAAAATATAACTGTTTCAAGACTTCAAGAGTGGAGAGCATGGCAGGCGAGGTGTCTATAGTACGACAAACCTGAAAAGAAAAGAAATCTCAAGAACATCAAAATTTTCTTTAATATTTCACCAAACAGGGGTTATTTTCTCATGAAATAGCATACACACACTAAAGATATCAATAACAAAAAGTTGTTTTTTTTTCATGCCTTAAATATATTATGAGTGGCCCTTTGAAATTATTTCTAAAAAGTTCACATACAATATGCATTTTTTTTCCACAAACTTGCAGTACAGACCCCGTATACCTTACACGGACAAATGACATGTAAAATGTAAAAGATCGTGTATCTTTCTGAGAAATACTTGAAATTCATTAAGATAAGGGTCATATCACAAACATTATTTAAATGCCACGTCATTTTGAGTTGTGAAGCATAGCTTTGAACATGATAGTCTCAATGCAATAGGATACCCTGAATTTTTATTGCTAGGGTTCAATATCACATGAATGTTATTTTATTTGTTAGTAAAGGCATAAATCTTGAAATATGTTATTTTCTGTGCTTTGTAGATCATAATTTCGTAAATTTCAAATTCAAAATTAGAATTTCAATTTTTAAAATAACTGAACTACATGTATACTTAACAAAACTCCTAAGTGTTCACTTTAATAAATGTATTTATTTAAAAACTACTTTATAGAATGGTATGATATTTTCGAATTATTACAACAAATATGTCTTCTCAACAAATGTAGAAAGAAAATTCAATATCAGCGATGAAAACCAATGTTCCGTGACGAAGACAATAAATATGTACTTGCGGCACGTGTTTTGTGTAATATTTTGTGATCATTATCAAATTTTAAAAAACTGGTCTTACTAAAAAAAACACAAAACATTGGCTAAATGACCATTGAAATAGAAGGGAGAGCCATTGGAATCTTGATATCTGGAACATCTTTGCACCATGTTTTACCACTTTTATTTTAGTGCTTAATTGTACTTGATATTACTTTTAAAAACTATCAAACAGTATTAAAACCCATTTAAACACATTTTTCTATAGACTGTGCTCATTTTTCCTCATCAATTTATGACAATTTGAAAGTTTTTGATGAAATTGAACCAGACCGGAAGTTACCTTGAGCTTCTTCTGAAGAGAAAAATTTCGTGTCACTCCAGGTTTAAAAAGTGTTCTGAAAAAAATCTTAGAAACATGGAAACAAACCATTTCAATCGTACAAAAATGATAAGAAATTGGTGCTCGTGGCAATCTTATATCAGCTCAAGTAGTCTGAATTATCCTTTAAGCGGCGCACTTACATGCTAAACACCCAAGGATATTGACCAGTAGGCATTTGTGACGATACACTGTCAAATTCCCGGATCTGAATCCCATTGAACACATATGGGCTTTAAAAAGAAATGTCAAATGCCCCCCCCCCCTTTTCCTCACAATTTCAATGGTTTGGAAATATCTATGCAGTACATGTAGGTGTGGCAGCAGATTGGACAATCTCCTATTCAGGGGTACATGGTATCCAACAATAAAAATCGTCTTGTAGTAATTAGAGCGAGTAGTGGATCTTACTCCATTGAGATTTTTTGGTGTGAATTTTCATTCTGAGGGTACATGATTTCCTTGACACCCTGCTTAAAATTCTGACGAGATACTTACAAGAAATTTAGGCAACACTGAACTTAAAAATGCATTATTACCCAAGAATTAAAGAAATTATTTATTGTTTGCATTTATTCTTTAAAACTTCAAAAATGTAAGGTACGTAAACACTTAAGTTTGGTTCAGTGTATAGGTATTATGTATGACTTGTTTATTCATCTGTTTTTTTTTTAAATCGTATTCAGTACTCGAACAGAAACTCAATGAATATGATGATATAAAAAAGGAAGAAATGTTAGAATGAAATAACAATGTCAAAATCATTACAAATTTCTTTAAAAGTCATACGAAACAACGAACTGAGCATTTTGGGTTGTACACGGAAATAATAATCTCAGCAACATTAATGAGCCTGAAATAAGATTTTAGAATTCTTACATACGTTGGAGACAGCAAAGTCGATCAAAGTCACTTGACTGCGAAGATGATCTTCCTTTGCTAATGACATCAGAAAGACCCACTCGCTACATTCAGTACTAATAATTATATAGCCGATCATGTCTTATGCAGCGTAATTTTTAAGAAATATCATTGTTTTGAATAAAGTTTTGCATAAATATATGATTTTCAAACAAGACAGGGTTTGTCTTTTACAACCCTGTGGCATGTTTGGAAGATTTTAGCATGTTTTATCTGTGTATTTTATTGTCATCATTCTACACTTCAATCTATTATGAAAGAGAGAGAAAAAACTATGTCCAAAGAGAGCAAAACTTTTGTACTCGAGTAATATTTAAGAAATAAACAACGTTATTCAGTGAACATTGCGGCGTTATGAATAGCAATTGCTCTGCTGGCATATTCCATGATGCGCGCTAGCGCATCATGGAAAATATGCCAGCAGAGCTATTGCTATTCATAATGCCATGTTCACTGAATAATCGTTGTTTATTACTTATATTTGCATTCTTTGATTTTTTCAAGAATATCAGAGGAAATTCTGACTTACATAAGGATGCAGCTTCTTGTCTTCAGTGAAGAAAAACGTACGGCGTTAAAATCAGTAAACCTGATTAATACTCCTTTTTTCTAATAAATCACAAACATATTTGTAAAGTATTTCCCTTTCAAACACAGTTATCTGGATACAAGCAGCGCCGTCATAACATTTTTGTTTTGATGCAGTTTGACGTCATCGATCAACGTTTTTTTTAAAACCCTCTGACCAAAATCAATAATTTAACACTATGATGATCTATTTATTTTTAATAGCTGAAATCATTCTTGAAATAGATATACTAATTAAAGAAATTTTCTCTTTATGAATGTTTTTACCCAAGTGTGAAGAGTTATCGTTCTTTGTTCAAATATGCATGATACAAAAAATAAAAATATGGCAGTTCTCTACAAGTTTTATTATACTTAAGGAATGAAGCTAATTTCAACTTATGTTATCCGATATAACATAACTTGGGGCAGTTTACGCTTTATAAACCGCGAAGCAGTTTATAAAAAAGCGTAAACTGCCCCAAGTTTTGTTATATCGGATAACATAAGTTGAAATTAGCTTCATTCCTTATAATTTAATTCCAATGTAGACACTGAGACAATATTTCGACCGAAAAAAGACTTCAAATTGAGCATGATTTTAAAAGTAACGTCAAGCGGAGTAATACGTTTTTGACGTAACTCATTGTGACGTAGGCAAGTTATGTTATCCAAAATATTATATGTCCCTCTGAATGATTCAGCCAATGAAACTGCTTGATTCAAGTGAAATTAAATTATAATTAAATACATTCACCAAAATTAGATTTTTAAAGATATAAATCAGCAATTTAAGATATTCTGAATTTCCTTTTTTTTCAAAGAATATTATTAAAAACTTATTTTTATTGCTCTTATAAAACATTTCATATATATACTTCTCAACTCGGTATATAAGTGTAGTAGAGATTGTTCTACACGAGTGTAATAGAGCAGTTGCACTCATAGCAGGAGCAGTTGCGTCTATAGTGCTATGAATGCAGTTGATGACTACATGTTCATAGTGAGAGAGAGCAGTGGATATGCAAATATATAAACATAAACACCGTTAAATAGCATTTGCAGTTGAACAAATTTTTGACACAAAAAAATTATTGGCTAATTTTCCAATTCATTTTTTAAGCACGATCAGGTTCATTATTAGCACTATCGATTATATATACATGTACTCGATCGGTAGCACGTGCATATATAAACATAGCTATATTAGATTTGTGAAAGTGAAACTAAACCGATAAACATGAAAAATAATTGATTTCTTTTATTCATGAAAAATGAAATGATTCTATCGCTTCCTCGTTTTATCCTCTCTCAATTACTCCATATACTCTTTCTTTGGCTTTCCCTATATCATTGACCTGATTTTTCCCGGCCATCCCGTACTTTTGTTTTTACCAAAGTCGGTACATTTATACATAACACTGTGCCTTTTATCGTAATAATTTTAAAAAGTCAGACATTAAATGCAATTGCATATATGTAATCCTACGTTTCCGTGTGTATTTACAGACCAAATTTTCTAATTTTGTATCAGTTTTTAAAATAAAAATTATATATTCTGCTTTTTAAAAAAGAATGCTTAAACTGTAAAAATATTAATTTATAAAATTGTTTAGGTTACGTCTCGCAAATAATGGGCATTGGGAGCACGGGCTTCCTTTAACTGATCATCTTATGCACGCATTGTCTGAGTATACTCAAACTGCAGTTACTCGATCAAACTGTTGTAGAAGTATCAGCAACGTAAAAGTTACTGTACATGTATACACACTCTCGTGCATATTAGTAATGCTGGTAAGTTTGGAATCATGTTTTAAAATCACGTTTTTTTTCTTTTTTTGAGACCGCAAAATTAAGATGATGTCGTCATAAACATCCTTTTTCTATATATACCGGTATCGTTTTCATTAGTTCCCATGTTTCTGATTGCAGATTCGTGCATTCAAATACGCCGACTTTGTATCATGAACAGTGAACGCCAATATCCCCGTGTTTATTTAGGCATGTTTCATATACGTATAAACAACAAACAAACAAGATGGTTGTTGTTTCTAAAATAAGTAATCTTGGTTGGAGGTGAAACATCACAGTAAAATTACAGTAAAAATCTAATGCGTTGTTTATATCAATGGGTCTTTTTAACGTCATACTAACACAAAATCAAGAACGATAAGCGGGAAAGTTGACAAGTTTTAATAGGGCTTCATTTTTTTCTGTTAATCCAAAGCAATTCTAATTTTACCAAACGTAATTTAACATTCTTTCGTACCAGTCTTTATGTTTAAAAAGTGATATCCTAGTGTTATGAACTGCTTTGTATGACCTTTATGAGCACTTTTATCGCTTTGAAGGAAAATTTTATAGATTGGAAGAATATTTACAAATCAATGAACCTATTTATTAAGTTGGTGATTAACAGGTATTAATGAACATTTCTTATAAACGTTTATCAAAAGTATTTAGTAAGTCCTTAGTAAAATAAATCTAAAATCATTTAGGACATTGTGTGGAGTTTAATGTGAAAGGTGCCAGAATCCAATACAATCTTCAGTCCTGCAGAGGTTTTGCAGAGCCGTGCCCAGTTCACTATGATTCAACAGATGTGTATAAATGTAAGTTAAATCAAATCATTATAACAATATACGTGAGACTAAGTATATGGATGCATTTTGTCCTGGAGAATAAAATGTTTATTAATAGTTTAATTTTACTTGCAATACCAGGCTGAATAAAATGCATAAGTATAATTCACCGAATACGGTTTCAATCAGTTAATCTGATGAAACTTCATTTATTAAGGTCTTCCGTTTCCAACGGAAGACCTTATTGTTTTCGTTCGGTTTCTTTTTCCCTATTATTATTTTTTTTTCTTACCGATTTTTGTGCAAACGAGTTCTCGGAAACGGCTTAGTCGATTTTTACGAAACTTTCAGATCTGATAGATATTGGTCTGAACCTTATTGGAAATTTTTTATAAGTACGTCGTCACTTCCGGTCGTGAGATATGGACGATTTACTGATTTTAAAAGGGTCAGCTTGTCCGGGCAATCACTAAAAAACGAATGAAGATATTGACTTGAGATTTTCAGTGAAGGTAGAGGAAGGATTGCTTAATTGCTTTTTTGAGTCTATATCTTTCCAGCGCAAAAGGCGTTGAAGCTCGCCTGAGCTC
>PRKT01000891.1:157871-176107 GCA_003671525.1 Saccostrea glomerata | reverse complement strand
CAACTTTCGTGATTGAAAATTGAAAAATTACCAATTAATAGCTGTTTCGCTGCTTTAGTGTTATTTGCCTATATACGATATGTTTCATGTGTGTGTTATACTTTCCACACCTCAAAATTTAGGCTAGGCGATAAGAACGCTCTTTTGTTATTTGATTGAAGCTATCTCACCTATTTAAATGAACATTCCAAGAGAAATTCGCTAAGATTTACTCGTTGCGTTTGGCGCGAAATTATGAATAGTGACCCTTCTTTCATAATTCCAAGAAAGATTAACTGTTGCAGAATTATATGTACATACAAGTGAAGTAAGAGTAGTTGTTCAATAGCGTAATCGATAAGCGTATTGGATTTTCACGCTGGTGACCCGTTTCAATTCCCAATGTGTCCAAAATATGTTTAATCCATTTTCAGCTCGATTTTATGGGTTATTTTTCGGAATCGGACGGAAGACCTACTCGTTGCTCGCAACGAGATCGTTTCTAGTTTACATTATAACCAGTTGTTGTCCCTTTAAAAAAAGGACTGCAAGACGTGGACCATTTGCATGCGTTTCTAACAGAAATTCAAATAAAGAAACTTTCTAAGTTCAGTGAATAATAATGTAGGTCCGTCCATATTTCTACAATAATATTCTTACGTTGAATGAAAGTTCTTTTATAGCAAAATCCTTAAATTGTATTTCCGATTGGCCTATAGTTATGTCATTTTTTTAAAAAATCGGATATTTTGACACATGTAAACAACAGCGACCGTGATTTGTTTACATGGCTTTATACGGAAGAATTCAATTTTTGTGAAGATAGATTTAAAAACCCAGATACTTTTTTCGGAGGTCTCCTCCCCCCCCACCATATGGACAACCGTTGCTACAGGCCTTTATGAAGGTCTATTTGGATTGGTGTTGAACAAATTATTACGCAAGCCTTGGTAAACAAAACCAATGCTGACGAAGGCTTGTTCTATCGTTGAATGAAGTTTTCTTTACCTTGTTAAGTTATCTATATACATTGTATTACAAGTTTGAGTCTTCATTCGAAAATGCTCGTACCATAGAATTTATGTCTAGTTTGTATATAAAAGTATAGGTATAAAAGACAAAGTCGGATCCGCCAATGAATATATGAATACAATATTCAGTTTAAAAAGCAAGATTAATCAAAGAATGACATATTCTAATTCGAATAGGGCGACATATTTTACGACCAAGTGCCGTTGGACCGAATTCTCTACAATCGACAGTACTCGGTTGACTTCACTACTTCGACAGTGTGTGAGGTACTGTCACAGATGAAAATGAACCATCGGACATTTTGACAATTACATTTGATATTTTCAATATTAAATTCTACATATCTGTTATTAATTTAATTAGTTGTCACAATTGCTTCAATATGTCAGATTTATCTATTTTGAAATATTTAATTGTCTTAATTAGCCATGAGTGATATGACCAGATGGACTGTGCTTTGAGTGACTTAATTATTGTTTATTTAAAATCATTATCTTTAACTCTACTTGTAAATCAATTAACTCATGTCATATGTTACTCAGAATTGTCAATTATCAACCATGTCTATAAATACAAATATTTGTTAACATTCGGAGAGTTGGAATCGGGACACGCTTGTCCCTGATACTGTCCGACCCGACGAGAAATAAAGGTCTGCAAATCGTAAAGCGGCTATATCTTCATTTACTAATAGTCCACCCTAGTGGCGTTACCGACAAGCACACGCATCTTACGCCAGGGTGTGACAAGTGGTGCAGATAACCGGGTACGACCCCCTCTCACAGCCTTGCGAATTCTACCATTTGATTCCCCTTACTTCCACGAGAATTCCCCGAATTCAGAAAAGCATCTTTACTTCGTACACGCCGCTATGAATCGCAGCCTTAGACCACAACGGAGACCTACGGATTATTACTTTCAGCGTCAATTTCCAGTTTGTGGCCGGTGCGGAATTGTCCATGGACCCAGTTGCCGTGCTCAAATGGAGAAGTGTTACAGATGTAAGCGTCATGGTCACTATGCAAGAATGTGCAGGACTGTCCTCTCTTCCCTGGGAGGACGACCATGATGGCAAATACTAGTGCACCATTCCAAGAGCAACGTTCCGGTAGACGAAAGTCCAGAGACAAACTTCGTATGGAAAAATACTTAGAAAGCAAATCTCATCTCCGCGAACTGCCTTTTCATAACTTACGGAGCACAGCATTCCACGAGACTCTGAATATTCACCATGGACTTAAAACGGAAAATCGACAGTTGCGTTTCAAAGTGAAAGAAATGGAAATAATGTACAGTGGACCTTCAGATATCCGGACGCCAGATATCCGGATGCTTCAGTATCCGGACGATTTTTCATCGGAACGAAATTTTTAAATGCTATTTTGTCTTGTTTACTGTTGATTCAGATATCCGGATGCTTCACATATCCGGACAAATTGACTGGGAACCAAAGCGTCCGGATAAATGAGGGTCCACTGTATGCTGACGCAGTGAATGTGATTATTAACCTTGAACAAAATTTTAATAAATTTTCAACGACACAGCCATCAGCAGAACCTCACTCATCAGTCTGCAATACCGCCGAAGATAAACTTATCATTTCAAACTTACAACAAGAATTTCAGACTCTACGGCTTGAAAAGTCATCTCACAAACAGTTGATAGATTCGATAAGTGCTAACGTCGAAGAAGAATGGAGAGAAAACCGAGCAAATCTTCAAGCGAGGGACAACGCCATTCTGTCCTTGAAAAACGAGAACCAGCATCTTTTGAAAAATCAGGACTTTTATGTAAATCGAATTATCGAACTTGAAAATAATGTGTATAATCATTCTACCGGCATCCAAAGTTATACACAAAACCCGGATCTACAACGCACTCATTATGGAAATGGACAGACATTACCTATACCACACCAAAACACGAGGCCGTGTTTTACTGGGGCAAGGGGGTATTGTCACAGATGAAAATGAACCATCGGACATTTTGACAATTACATTTGATATTTTCAATATTAAATTCTACATATCTGTTATTAATTTAATTAGTTGTCACAATTGCTTCAATATGTCAGATTTATCTATTTTGAAATATTTAATTGTCTTAATTAGCCATGAGTGATATGACCAGATGGACTGTGCTTTGAGTGACTTAATTATTGTTTATTTAAAATCATTATATTTAACTCTACTTGTAAATCAATTAACTCATGTCATATGTTACTCAGAATTGTCAATTATCAACCATGTCTATAAATACAAATATTTGTTAACATTCGGAGAGTTGGAATCGGGACACGCTTGTCCCTGATACTGTCCGACCCGACGAGAAATAAAGGTCTGCAAATCGTAAAGCGGCTATATCTTCATTTACTAATAGTCCACCCTAGTGGCGTTACCGACAAGCACACGCATCTTACGCCAGGGTGTGATAGTACGATCCACCCGAGGAGCTCCGAGTGGATTCTCTAGTATCCTTGCGTATGCATCTCTTGACGTATGCCTAATGCATCCGGTTGATGATAATTAGATACCAACCACATAATAGCAAAGCAAAAGACTTTTTCCTTTGAAAAACACTACCATACTGATAAACAAAATAGCTCACTGAGAGACGATACTTAAAACAAATATATTTAACATCCCAATCTTTGGAAATGTTGCATGTTCTTCACTTGTACTTTTGCTTGTAAGTGAAATTGAAAGAGGTATAAGATATCTACTTTATTTGGGTTAAGGTGATACAATAATTTGTGCACATCCGCTACTGAATGCATAGTGTAAGCGAACACTTTTCAAAAGCGCGGACTATTCGAAAGCTCGAATGTGTTGACTAGTTACATATCGTTTTTGTCGATTCTATATGAGTGGTTATATTTTCTGTTTTGATTTTTAGCAAATTAATAGTTAAATGACTTGGAATCTTAAGAAAAAATATGCGAAATGGCTGAAGTTATTTACAATGTTCATGTATCTGTATCTACATGTTGTTGCCAATAAAAGTATTGTTTGTTTGAAACTAAACGAATGTCTTAATAAATATGATTTTAAGTCTGAATTTTAAATTATAAGAAAAAATACTTATTGAATGGAAAATATGTTAGCTTTTCTGTGAAATAAAATTTATTTAATGTTTTGAATTATATTATTACTGTATGTATGTATGTATGTATGTATGTATGTATGTATGTATGTATGTATGTATGTATGTATGTATGTATGTATGTATGTATGTATGTATGTTTGTATGTTTGTATGTATGTATGTATGTATGTATGTATGTATGTATGTATGTATGTATGTATGTATGTATGTATGTATGTATGTATGTATGTATGTATGTATGTATGTATGTATGTATGTATGTAGTCTATGTTAAATAATTACTCGGTATTTTAAAATTCTTGACATTGGCCATGTAAACATGTTGTTAAAGCATTAAAATTAAAGAAATTCAGATAAAATTCTCAAAATCTGAGAATCATTTTCCTTGGATAGGAATGGGTTCCAAATAACGACCATTGTTGAGGTCACGTTATGTCCGCCGTCCCGAAATGTTCGCCTCTTTTTTTTGGAAAAATTGTTACACTATTTCCACCGCTACAAAATGTCCGTTTTTTCTTCCAAAAAATAGTAATGTAATGTCCGCTGCGAAGTATTGGTCGCTTTTCCCCACAAATTATCGTCACACTTTTCCCGCCGTCACGAAGTGTCCGCCGATTATTCAAAAATGTAATCACGTTATGTCTGCCCATATAAAATGTCCGTCCAAGATTGAAAATGGTGTTGAATATTTGTTTCATTTGTGTTTAATATATGCATCTTTAATCAAACATGTAATAATGTATGGCATCAGAAATATCCAATGGTATTTAGAAAAATTAATAATAACAGTCTGTTTTATCTGATTGGCTACAAATGATTCCATTGACTTACATTCTTGCATGAAATCAGTAGAGATTTGTTTTATTTCTCTTGATTGTTTACTGAATTTGAGAATCAGTGGCATGGTGTAAGAAATATTTAAGGCTCACCCTTTGTTTTGTTGTCATAGTTTTAATTGAAAGAACAAAAAAAAAACCAATCAAACAAACAAAAGAAAAAAAAAACATTATTGTGAACGGCCGCCAGGAGGCGGTCGGTTATTTGATATGAAAGTTTGAAGTAGTCTTGATGTTTTGCGGATTTTGAAAGATAAGATATTTTACATTGATAAGGTAAACATGTAATCTAATTAAAGATAGACCATCTATTTGCTTTTAGTAGACCTGTTAGTCACTTGTGACAAATGCCAGGTAAATATTTGAAAAGCAAAATGAAATGTTGTATTTAATTTTTGACAACTAATAGTTTATCAACCTTTCAATGTACATTTTCACCGTAAAAAATATGTTATCTTACCTCCCCATGCTATATTGTGTCTGTATTAATCAGCAAAACCCCACAAAGTGTTCTGTCACCATGCATACCTATTGCAAGCTCAATTTTCAAAAAAAGAAAAGAAAGAAAAAAATCAACCTTTCTTTAAATAGAAATTTATGGTTGTACGGCGAGTGATCTGTTTCGTCAACAGCAAAACGACATGTTTGGTATTCCTTTCTTATCTGCATCCGACACATAAGTAGAACTAATGGAATTGAATGCATGAAATTTAGATAATATCACTTGCCAAACACTAAAGATACCTTGTTTGAATATGTCCCAAGATTAAAATAAACAATTCAAAATTAACTATATTATGCTTGTTTTTGTTAATTTCAGATCCAGAATGTTTTAAAATTCAACAGGTTTTAAAGTCTACGACTATAATCAAAAATGGTGACGATGCATCCAAGAATATTGCAGATCACGTAACACACGGTTTAATAGATTCTCGAGGATATATAGCAACTAACGACGACAATAAAGAGCTGAATAATGCGTTGAAAATATCGAAAAATGCAGCAAATAATAAGTATGATTTTATTTATCAAAATTGTTTTCGTGCGTTAAATTACTGCACATTTTTTCCGAACAATTAAAAAGCCAATATAAATATACCAAAGCTACGCCGTTTATTCAATTCTTATATATATTTCTCCAATTCCCATAATTTAAATATGTTTTCAATGTAAAATTCTTTCTTTTACAGATATTTTGACATGCAGGTTTCATCTTTCTTTGCTTTGTTTTATCTCAGCACAGTAGTGCTTTAGAAGGCGCCTCTGCAAGGTCCCATGACCTTAAATGTAGTCCCATGAGATGATATGTATATGACTTATGTGTGTGTATTTTTTTGTTTTGTTTTATTTTTTTTTATATAACTACTTCTTTGACTAAAAAACATTTGATTTCTTTTTATGTTTTAGTCAGTAACAAAGCAGAATTACTATGTGTATGTTATAAAAAAACTCGTAACAAACCCTTACTTTATGTGTAACCTTAGTTTTTAAAAGCAAGTTCTCTTTTTCTGACTTATTCATATTTAAGAAAATAATTCAGCAGGTAGTAAAATTCACTATTATATCATTTATATAATTTCTGCGAAGGTGTGGGAAAAACCCTAACCATATTTCATCCGACGCAATACATCCTGCTACAGGACGTGAAAGGACAAGACCGAAATAGAAAGAATCTTTGTATGAAAGGGTTTATAATAATTAAAGGTTTTTTCAATTATTTAATTATATCAGATGCAAAAATGATCATTTAATACGTTAGTTTCGAGATTGTAACTCTCCTACGATAGAGGCGCAAAAAGTACCTATTTCAGCATGGAGGTGGGACAGGTTGTCTCTGTATACAAACGTGAATAAAAATTACTCGGAACGTGATATGAAAACTAATATAATGTTGATGTGATATTGATATCTATTGATTTATTATTATGTTTCCTCAAGGAAATGTTTTCAGTTGAATTCATTATGCTTAATATGTAACAGGAGATAATATAGAGTCCGACTGTCTACTATTATGTATTTCCTGGTACAATTTATGTATAATGATATTAAACAAATATTTCCTTGAGGAATTAATTGAAAAATGAACTAAACAGTATTCATTGTCAAGAATCGTGAATACACTTTTTTCTATGTACTGTAGAGCATTGAATGTTCCCTACAACAGATGTAATTTTCGTTATTTTTTAACTTTAAGTGAAGCAGTGTCCTTCAGTTCGGAATTTAGATAAATCAACTATTATTTTTCAATTAACCATAGAATTTTCCATTTATATGCCTACTCAATATATCCTGTTGAATACGAAATAAAAGACAGAAGGTATAAATTTACAACTTTGAGCTTTGACCTTTTGACCTCAAAATCAAAAGGAGTCTTCCTCTCGCCACAGGGAGTTGCTATGTAAAATTTCATTGCAAAAGCTCAAAGGGTTCTCGAGATATCGCGCGGAAACGAAAGTATTATAACAGACAGAATTTGCAAATTTATGACCTTGACCTTTAACCTTTTGACCTCAAAATCAATAGGGTTCTTCTTCTGTCCACAGGAAGTTGCTATGTAAAATTTTATTGCGAAAGTTTAAAGGGTACTCGAGATATCAGTATTTTTTGTTTTGTAAGAAAAGGTACAAAATTTCAAACTTTTTAAATCCTCTATCTGAATATTATTGAATTTACACATAATTGTGCAAAATTTACCGATTAAAGTGTAAATTTTACACTTTAAAGTGTAAAATTTACAGATTAGAGTGTAAAACTTTAAAGTGTAAATTTGACACTTTAAAGTGTCAAATTTACGGATTAATGTGTAAAATTTACAGATTAAAGTGTAAAATTTACACTTTAAAGCGTAAAATTTACACTTTAAAGTGTAAAATTTACACTTTAAAGTGTAGAAATAAAAAAAAGTGAAGTGCCCAAGTGGCACAAATATGCTTCCGTAGCATATATATTTTGCACATATATTTTTTTACAAACAAAGAGAATATATATTTTATCTCTTAAAACTTCTTAAGTGGAACATCTGATTGAAACTTCTACATAAGAGGAAGACTAGAACGTTTATCAGTCAACATCAGTTACTTTCCTTCACGTTTCTACTCGAATGTTCAAGGAATCTCAAAATAAAAGACAAATATTAAAAGGGCTGGCTATACTTGTTCAAGATTCGGGTTTTTTTTTTCTGAATGGAGACGATGCTGATAAAATTATGACTAAACTGTGTGACAAACTAGAATTAAGCTCTTCCATCGTACCTTTTTCTTGTCCCGCACTTTTTACGAAAAAGAGAGAAATTTAATCTCAATCGTCTGCATGTTTCTAATTCTGTAAGTCTACTATTTTGTCACAAAAACTTTAAACTTTGTAAAAGCTTTAATTTTGAAAAAGAAGAGACGTGACTTTAACATTACACCTGTGTATTACCTGACAGGTAATGATACCTTTCTAAAAACAATTTGGCTTTTTATTCTTTGATTTTGACCTTGAAGTTTGACCTACTTCGCAAAAAAGTAACTATTACTTTAAATTGGCCATAACTTGTGACAGAAAAAGGTAGGACTGACATATAACAAATCTGCAATACCTGTGACAAGACCTTTCTAAATGCACTATCATTTCATATCCCATATGTCCTTCATCTTGAACTACCGGTACTTTTTCAAAATTTAATCTTGGTTATAATTTTTGAATGAGAAGAGATCAGATATTACATGTATATTATCTCCTCCAAGACCTTTCGGAAAAACAGTATGATTTTTTACCATGTGACCTTGATGTCCGTCCTCCTTATCAAAAATGTTATTTTTCCTTATAAATTATGATAGAGTCATTAGAGTGGAATTGTACTTCATATTTGGTATGTTTATTGCTTGTAACAAGCTGTTCATGAACATGCTCTTAAATGTTTTTTACCTTATTTATCCTGTTATCCTCATGTTTGACCTACTAGTACTTTTCAAACATTTTAAACTTAAGTGCTTACTTTTGTATGGCATATGATTGTGCATCCCATTCACTAAGGCACCGAAAGCGAGTGACCACAATTCTTGGAATTTGCTTCCTTTTGTAATACATGGAGTATAAACTTTCCACATTCTTGCTTAAAAAAAAATGTAGTACTCTACGGTATTTCTTACAACATAAATTTGCTATGGATGTCAAAGGTTAAGTTAGGATTTTTTTAACCTTAGGAATGTTATAGGCCATACAAGTTTCACTTCATTGGTTAAAATCAATTATTATTCTCATTGTAAACCAAAAATAAAACATTGGATGGCTTAGGTTCAATTTTAAAAGTCTATTTTAAATGTATGTATTTGAAAGAAAGTTGCTTAACATTTATATCACCCTCCTACCCTATTTGGTTCCGATATCTAAGACTTCACGATTCTCTAAGCAATTTTCAAATTATTATATATCATTTCGTTGGCTTTAGCTCACCTAGCGAGCTTTTATGTAAATCCGTTTTCCAGTGTCCATCTAGCTGTCTGTTCGACTGTAGATATTTCGTATTCTTGACTTTTTCTCAAAAACCATTTGGTCAATTTTTACCAAGTTAGCCACAATGCAAGGGAGATTTAGATTTGCTCAATGACGAACGAGCTTTTTTTCAAAGAGAGATAATGTAAAAAAAAAAAAAGAAAGCAAAAACAGGGTAACTTTAATTTATACTGGGCTAGAAAGTGATGAAGCTTGATAAAAATTTAACGAGGTCATGAAGATTGTAAATTATTCAAATCATAGCCCACAATATAGGACAAAGACCGAAATAGGGGATCAAATTTATACATTGAATAATATAGTGAAAAGTTTTCAAAAAGCCGTCCTCGCAAGAAACACTAGGCTTAAAAATAAAAGTTACATGTTATGTTGAAGCTTTTTTATGAACAATTAATTCTTAATTATATAGATAAAGATTCCCGAGGGCAAAATTATGTCACAATAGGTGATCTTAGTTTTATATTGAAAGATATAGGAAAAGTCCCCCAAAAATGTTTCAAAAACTATGATTCAGAAGAAAATCAGCTTATTTAAAACTTCTTGGTCTGCGACAAGTAGACCTTCACTTATTTTAGTCAGGCCCCTGGGGGAAGAATGAGGATACAATAGGAAAGATTAACTATAAATGATATATGTGTATATGGAATTTATTCTGATATTTTTTTTTAAGAGCTATAGTAAAGACATTAATATGCAAACATTCCCAAGTTAAGTGGTGGTTTTTATCTTATCATTTTGCACTTAGGGTAAGTTCGAGTTATATAAAGTGGGTATCAAGAATTACAAAAATGTATGCGTGCAAGAAAAGAATTTTTTGCAGGTCATGATATATTAGTCATCTTAGTTATGATAATATATCCCCGTAAAATACAAATTCAGGGAATCAGTTTTAGTAAAATTGGAAAACCTTTCTCATAATTGCATTACAATTATTATAGAATAATTCTTAATAACGTAATATCTTTTCTTTTCACATTTTTGTGTTTATTTTTTAGCATATTTAGAACATAAAACCTTACGCAATTCCTTGTAAACAGATCAGTAATTGTTCTGAGTGTGGAATACCCCAAAAATCCCCTGAATTTTTTATAATAATACCGAAACCGAAACTGTCCTGTTTTGGAGCCAGTGGCAATTTTAGCACATCCATTTAAATATCTTAATTGCCTCTACAAAAAAAAACTCAAATTCAAAATACCTGTATGAAAAATAGCCTTGACAGCATTGTGCTTTTTCATTGTTGTTGCTCACTGACCCAGATGTGGCTATATTTGGGATAGTCATGTGTTTTCAGAAAACAAAATATCAATTGTAAACGAAAATACTTGCTTGGCCTATATAGCATGTTTATATGAATTAAAAATTTGTTATGATAATAACAAGAGTTGCATTTCCCATCAATATTTAGGTATTTACTTGCTGTTCAACCTTTTTCTGAAAAAGCAAGTTCTATTCTATCGTATTCATAGTTTTAAAAATAAGTCTCAGCAGGAGGTACAATTCGCAATATCATTACCGGGTAATTTTGTAAGGTCACTGTGGGCAAAACTTGTCTATAATGTCTATAATTTTTTCACCGACGTCTTGCCTGGATACCATTTCTTGTTAAAGCTAAAAATAATCGCGCGGGAGGGACAAGGCCCGACTAGAATTAACTTGAAATTATTTAGGGCTGTTCCTATTATTGAAATTCTGATATAAGATAGAGAAATAAATCATTACATTGAATTGTAGTATTCCAGAATGAATTCATTGCAACTCATTAGACTATTTCTGAGGTAAAAAAGATATCTAATTTTACATGTTTACGCCAGAATATATCGGGGAATGTCTCGGAATTTTGAATACAAAAGCCCAGTAGTGCAAATCCCAACAAAATAAAGAAGTACAAAAATACGAAATAAAAACACAATTTATTAAACATAGAAAACAAACTTAATAAAGAAAGAAAATGTAAAGAAAACCAAATAATTAGAAATGCAGCACAGTTAAGGTTAAAATAAGGAGGTGTGGCCTAATTTGTACTGGAAATGTTTACTATGACATCACACATAATATAAGATCTTCAAAATAACACAAAATGAAATTTTTTTCTATTTCTAACAGCTGGATACCTGTATGCTGCATGCAAACGTGCTATTACGTGCAGTTTTGTCCTTTGTTGAATCTCACACAACAATATATAAACGATGCATAGATCGCAATGCACTTGTCAACGTGAGGTCATCTCGCAAAAATGACGCAGTTTGTACACAGTGAGTGGCTGATCGTTACATTTTGAACAATGAAAAATGTCTTTTGTTCTGAAATAAAATATTATTTGCAATTGAATAAAAGGCTGTTAACTTGTATGTTATGTCTATTTTAGTATTTATTTATAAACTGTCCGTCCATTCTCCTGACTAGTGATACTGTCGTGTGTTTGTATGCAGATTCATTGAAAAGTAATAGAAGAGCCCCAATAAATCTATTTATTGCAAGGGCATACGCTCAATGTTTCTTGTCAAGTTTTTACATATTAACTCAAGAAGCATATTTGAAAAGTGCTGCGAACCTTGTGAAATCTTGTAGATGAATAACTTATAGCTATATTTAATGTAGCTGACCAGCAAAATATTCAACCTGTCATCCAACAAATTAGATTTTAGGCAATAAAAAGGGAATCTATAAGTTCGCAGCACTTTTCACAAACTACATATAATATTGAAAATGATTATAAATTAAATAAAGATTTTTAACTTGGTTATGCCCTTGCAATATTGGAATTTATCGATGACCTCTAAACTGCAAGCATAATTGCTAAAGTCACGTGACGTCGACGTCACGTGACAAGTCTAAATAAAAATTCCAAATGTCCCCAACATATAGATTAAAACCACATTACATTTTTTTCATATCAACGAAGTCCTAAAAAAGAATCGCCCATCTTATAAAGTATGTATTTTTTATTTTAAAAATTCGCCAATATTTCCATTTGTAACCTTAACTGTGCTGCGATTAAGAAAACGAAATGTAAAAAAACAGAACCATTGAATAAAAATAAATGAGATTAATAAATTAGAAAAATGAAATAAAAAAAGAAAAACGAAATTATTAAACCTATTGAAATATGGACTTTATAAATGATTCTTTAAGAAATTCATTTTTTGTACTTCTGGTTTGCACTACTGGGCTTCCGTACTTAAACTCAAAAATATATCCACACACTATATCTCTTCCGACTTCAAAGTTTTAGGGCAGCCTTTTTCAAATTTCATTCTAAATTCTACAACAGGACAAAATGTAAGTATTTTTGTATACAAATAACATATTTCTTTTCCAAAAAATATATTCGTTTAGATTCATCATGTGAAATCCATGTGAATAATTCGATATATGTTTTAGGTTCAATCTTGATCATAACATTTGTATTAAACCCTGGCTTGAAAAACTCAAGGCTGAATAAAGCATGATACATGTCGGGTTATTTTATGTTTGTAGTAAAACAGTAGTAGACAATAATTTTCGGCTGTTTTATTTCTTTATTTACTTTTAAAAGTGTCTCTATCACTGAATTATAATTTTGTAGAGTCATTCTTAGTCGGATGAATCTTCATCAAATAAAACACTAACAAGCTTTAGTGTACAGGACTTATGTCAATGTCAGATATTTGGTAAGCGTGATTAACAACCTGCTGTACAGAATAGAGACAACGTTCATTCGTTTTGGTATTTAGCACCTTGCTAAAGTTCTCGTAAATGTACATGTGTATTATAAGTAATTTGTGCATATCAAGCTATCTAGCAAACCAATCAATGCCTTTTTCCCCATATGAATTTGAATTTCTTATTTGTAAAACATATAAGAAATTACGTTTATGTAATAAAAAAAAATACGTGCTAGAAAATATTAATACATATTATTACTTTAAATAAGATTCATAAACTTGACAAGGATATTTGAATTTGAAACAAAAAAATCCTCAAAAAATAGATTTGCGGGAAACTGGTTTCGGTTTCAGTGTTTATGCAGATATGGCAGACCTTGGCAGTATACTTTGAATATAGAACATTACGACTGACTGATTTTGATATTTCAAGTATGGTCGGACATTTAAATTGCTCATTGTACTTTATTCAGTGACAAAGGTAGGTATTCGTGAATATAAAATGACTACCTTATGAATGTTTATTTTTTCTGACACAAAGCAAATTTTATGCATTTTATTCATATAACAATATCTTATATGCATTCAATAATTTAATCAAAGGATAGATATATCGGAAATACCCTGGGTGAGAATTATAAATTGATCGTTATTTTATAAAGTATCTTAAGGAAAATGTGTTTCATAAGTTTGGTATTCATCACAGTGGTATTTAAAAAAAAAGCAAGAGGCCCATTGTTCACATCGTTCAACCGACCACTGTGGCTTGGATCAAGCAAAACTCATTTCAGTAAATGCTTAAGTCGTCCAGACCCTAGGAGACAGATATAATCAGAACAATTCTGAATCGACGCAAATTTTAATCTACACTAATTAATTATGCTTACAGATAATTGTTTGCAGTCGACTGTAAAGTTTCACGTTACGTGACGATCTAGTTTGACAGCTCGCTCAAGGTCAATAATCCACGCCTCCTAAACGCAAGCTTCATGATTGGTAGTTTCTCCTTATCCCTGATTGGTTGCTCGTGCAACAGATAATGAATAAAAACCACAATCAAGAAAAAAGTTGGACAAATGCCATTTAATTACACGTTTTCAAATGTACATTTAACGCCTTTTCTTAGGAGGAACGGATTCATCTAAAATAAAAAAAAACATGGAAATTTTAATCGGTTAATATAAAAAAAATTAAGATTTTTTTCTCTTTACATTAAAGTGTCATGATTAAAATCATGTAATTAACTCACCTCAGGGACATGGTTCGTTTGGACTTGGGGGCCTTCTCAATGCCGCTGGAAACCGCACGGAGTTCTCCTCAAGAATGGACCGAGCTGGATTTCCTATGCTCATATTCCGAGGTCTGGGACGCCCGTCGTTAACATTCTTTATTATTGTGGGAAACGTGCGCGATATCTGCTCCAAGTTATCTGGCACCTTTTCGTGAAAATGATTCTCAAGTTTTGCCGTCTCGAAGTTGACAATGCTGCGGATCTTGGTACATATTGCCCATTTGTAGTTTTTAGTAAATATTTTCATTTGTCGGTGTTAATCAGATATCCCCTAATTTTCTGACTGAATGAGTTTTTGACAGAGTCAATTGCCTTCTGTTTTGTCTTGTGCTCTAACGTTTTATCTCTCAAATTATTTTCAAATCGTTTGAGGTGCTCATTTGAACTTTCAACAATTGATTTCTCTTCCGGATGTTTACTTTCATCACCGCATTGCTGAATTATAACACCTTTTTCAATAGTGCACTGTCTTGCATTGTGGTCAAGTTGCACGTGGCAATTATTTCCGCATTGCTTACCATTTACGATATTTCGTGGGGCCGTACAGTATTTTTCTTGCATATTCAGAGCGTAATCCCTGAACTTCTGTCTCCAATTCTTCTATGTCATTGTTTTGATCTTTAATGGACTGTTCGATTGGCGATCGGTAAGTACATGTGTATATAAATTGAGAAATTCATTTCTCTCACTCGGCTGAATTTAGGTGCTTGTAGTAAATTAAGGTGTCTAGATATTCAACTCCTATCAAGCTGCCATTTCTCCGGATCGAGGATTAATGTCCCGGCAACGTTTATGGAACGCCATCACTGCCTTATAGCATATAACTATGCATTTTTTATGTCAGTTTATCATTACGTGATGGGAACATATCTTTACGTTATGTCAATTTTTTAGGAGATGATGTAAAAATATCTTAACATCAAGTCAATGCTGCATAACATAAACTTAATACATCTTTTGATTATGTCAGCATTTCATAACTTGAAGCAAAAAAAAAAAAATATTATGTGAAGTGCTAATTTGTTAAAACTTTATTACGTGAAATGAATGTTTCTTTACATCATTTCATATCTTTATATGCGAGGTCAAAAATGCATTACGTCAAGCAAATTAATTGTGTTTTATAATTAATCTTATCATTACGAGGGTTGTCCCGTAAAATCGTGGACAAAGCGTTATTCTCGAAAAGTAATGGGCGCACTAAGCTGAAACTTTCAGTAAATGTTTATTCATCATATTTAAGTGCATCGTTATGTTTTAGATAATATATAGACAAAAATAAAAATTTTACTAGGCTTGAATGTGCACAGGGTACGGTCCTACGGCGCACTGTAAAAATAACAAGGTTATATTAGAGAATAGACAAGAATTGATTCGTAATAAAAGTTTTCTATATATAAAAATGGGATGAAAAGTATCCAAATTCGATTCAATTGTATCGTTTTTTTTTAAATTTCAAGGCATTTGGTTAATTTTTGGCAGTTTCCCGAGCATTCGAAGCTGGAAAACGGTAAACACAATACACAAAAAATCCCGATTTTTGATGACGTTACGTTACGGCGCACCGGAGAGCAGTTCAATTAGATTGGGATGTTGTAATAACACCATAAGAGACTTTCACTGAATACAGAAGAAAGAAAATATGACAAAAATCACCAGATCTTTAGAAAATAGTTTTCTTTGCGAATTCTTTTTGATTGAGTCCCCAGGTAGTACAAAATATACGGACAAACTGCTATTGTATAAGCAAAAAAACACTGTCATTGTCGACCGTTGATATGAGATTCTTTAGAACATAACCTACTTATTCAGCCAATCAAATGCTTCCATTTCTCTCGAAGAATCGATTCTTCTTGGTGAAGAATTCTTCTATATCTGAAAAATTCAACGGTGTCTGATTGGTTCACTTGACAGTTATATGGGTGTGTCTTCATTGGTCTTTGTTCAGCACACAAAAAGAAACTATTCAAACCCACGTGCTGTTTACAATCATAATATTTAAACATTCTAGCCCCTGCTACACTTTTTTCCACTGTAATCTTTTGTCGCCTTTCTGAATATTATTTTTTTCACATTTCGGTACATACAGAAAATACAACCATCGTCATGTATATCAGAGATGAACCTTGTCTTTGAAGACATATTTAAGTCACAATTTTCATCAAATTTTTATTTGACCCTAGACAGCGAAACCCACTCCTACTGACTAGGGTCTTGTCATCTTAAAACAATCATTTTTCTAAAATATAGATTCTTCTTACACGGATATTCATTAGTTCAGTAGCTTTAATATCTTCCCGATACCATTTCCCCAGTAAATCACTTACGTAGCATCGTTTTTTTAACTTTTTTTTCAATACGAATTTATTCCAGTAGCTTTAATATCTTCCCCATACCATTTCCCCAGTAAATCACTTACGTAGCATCGTTTTTTTAACTTTTTTTTCAATACGAATTTATTCCAGTTCCATTTTCCCCCGTGCAAAACTACATTACCTTCGTCTTCATATACTGTACTAAAAAGTGGGGGGTCATCCTTTCATTGAACATTCAATGTACATTTTCGATAGTAAAAGTTATGTCTGGAAAGAAGCCCCCCCCCCCCCCCCCCGTTGCTACGTGCCTGAATCAAGCTATTTCATAAAATCCCGTGCTGGGTTGGAGTCCATTCTGAAACCGCGTGTGTTCGATAGTGATTGCGTGCTCGATATGTACAACGAGCGGTCAAGTTGAGCATTATATATGACACAGCCGTGGGAGGAGTTTATTTTTTAATCCATTCATTTGATTGGCTGAGGTTCTGTTCTAAGTCAGTAAGATCAAATGAAGGGAGATGTTCGTCACGAAGAATGGGCTCCGCTTCGCTCCGCCCATTCTTCATGACAGTGAACCGTGCGCGCATAAATTCCGCGCAGTCGCTATTTTTTGAAATACCACCCGTCGTCAAGCAATGTTGACTGTTGCTACGCTGGAAGGCGTGGCTTCATTATTCAGCGGGTAGTAGTGTTTTTTTATCAAATGTTTCTCGACGAATCAAATCAGATTCAAGTAATTTACATGAAAGTATAATATTTGAATTTATGTGGGACTTATCCAACTTTATTTTAGCAAAGATGAAACGTGACGCTGTTTTAGACACTTTGGTGTTAACATCCGTGCGCCGTAGGGCGATACAATACATAACATAACATCTAATAACTTGTTTATTTATGCACATTTCTATTTGAAATTTGCTCTGTATATTCATAATATATGTAATAAAAAGTAGTGAAAATTTCAGAACGCAGTGATGATTATTTTTCAAACTAGACAACTTGTCCACGATTTTACTGGACAACCCTCGTATATGAAGTAAAAAGTCCATTTCTTTTTCAGAGTGTATATTTCTACTATATCAAACCATTATTATGTGATATGGATTTATCTTTATTTTACGTCGGGAGCATTATGATGTGAGGTGAACACATCTTACTTTTATGTCAGTGCTTTATCACATGGTGTAAAAAGTGTATAAAATAATTTGAACATATCTTTATATAAACACTTTTAAATTACATGTATTACCTTATGTCAAAACTCCATTCCGTGGATAACTAATTATGTTATGTCAACCTTTTCTTATGTGATTTAAAGATATCTGTATATTGTGTTAACTCTTCATCATGATGATTCCAAAATTTCATTACCTGATGTAAATATACATTCTCATTATCTCAAAGCTGTATATCTGGTATATAATGAATGTTGACGACCGTGTTTTAATGACTGGTAAGAGAAGGGGGTGTGGTGTGCTCCTGATTGATTAGGGCGAATTTCAGGCACATAATATTGATCAGCCCCCCCCCCCCCC
>PRKT01000891.1:139317-157823 GCA_003671525.1 Saccostrea glomerata | reverse complement strand
GAATACTTCTGTACCTCCTTTGATAGACATTTTATAACATTTCACTTTTGAATTTTCTGACTATAGTTGCATTTGCTTTGGGGGAAAGTTCCCCTACAGCTAGTTTGTTTGACAAGCTGGCGTGGGCGAACACTGAGCGAGGTAAGTATTGATATAAGTATAATGTTTCTTGTTGTAGTCTGTGATGATGGCATGAAGGCAGGGTATGATAAAATTTATAAAATAAATCCTCAAGAAAAAGACAACCTTACTTGTATGGAAAATTGTTAGAAGTTTTTGTAATAAGGAAATGTACTTGTCCTTTAAATTTTTTTTTTTTTTGGGGGGGGGGGGGGGTAGAATTTTTTTTATGGCCGACCTCCCCTTTCGAAGAAAATGCTACGTCACTGTAAACCATTCCAGTGCCAGAATTCTATTACAAAAATCTATATACCAGTCTAAATCAGTTGAATATGCCTTAGCAAGCGTGCATGGGCACATATCAGTGGCGGATATGGGAATCTTGAACAAAGAAAGGGGGCGGTATATCGTTGGAGGCCAAGGGGGGAGGGAGCGGAGAAGTCTCATGCTTTATAGTTTTATAGAATAAAAGTTTTCAACTTAATTCAGCTAATCTTATGCAATGTCCTACAAAGTAAAACCAATAAATTTATTAATTTTACGTAGATTTTGCTTACTTGAAATGGAAGGACAGGATTCCTGCCCCCAACCCCAAACCCACCGTTGCGTCTTTGTTATACGATGTGTTAAAACTTTAATAAAAAGGAGAGGTAGAGACTGATAAAACAATGTTCTAATAAGATAAGAAGTTTTTACGACTTCTTTTAAAAAATCAAAATGAAAATTAAAAAAATGCTGCTCTACTCACATTATATTTGATTTATTTAATTATCAGATTAAAGTAAACGCCATTGAAATTTGACCTGACTTTAATTCACAGTCGCAGTGTGAAGGCCTTGCACGTTTCAAGATTGTCAATCATTTGTCGCTTTACGTTTTCATTTAAATATTAGCATTCCCAAATCGCCGGGAATTTCTTTTACGACTGTTTTCTCTCCCGACATTTTTAGTGCCTGCAGAACGCGAAAAATACGTTATGCTCATATAAAGGCCGAGGATACCCGTGTTAGCATAACGTAATAGTGAATCGACATAATGTTGTAGAGTGCGCACAGTATAACATGAGCTTTCCACATCTGATCAATATGAAATAGCCTAAGATATATGTATTCTGACAAGAGGCTGAACATTTTTGCCACAATGTAAAGACACAATGAGATAACGTAATAACGAAAAAAGTAAGGGCAAATTCACATGAAATTGATTCACGTCGTCATATAGCATATTGATGACATAATGTAGTAAAGGAAATGACCACATGTGACAGTTTTTTGACATCATGTAATGAAATTCTGACATCGTATTATTGCGACTTGATATCGAATTAAAACTAGTGCTAATTGTAACGGGGACCGTTACAGATGTTCCCCAAACGCTCCCCAACTCCCTTTTGTTGCCATATTCCCCGTAATCCCTATTAAATAAGAAATACTTTATGGAATTTAGACTTAATCAAGGTCTTCCCAGAAAAATACAAAATATATTTAAAAATAGGCATTGCACGCCTGTTCATGTGCGTAACGACCATATTATCTTGTCTGCACTATCTAAAATTTTAATATACTTAATATCAAAGCATTTAATCCGAAAGTATTTAAAAAATACACTCATTCGAGCGTATTTTTAATTTTACTCATTTCACGTGCACGCACGTGCATAATGACTACACCTTGTTGTATGATTCCCTTTTATTTATCTATGTTCTAAGTCTCATCCTGTTTGGTTTAAAAACAAGGGAGTTATAGCCATTTGAAGTTTCAGCCAATCAGATTGCAGCACACATGCATGCACGTGATTTCATAAATTTTTATCTTTATCGTATTGAAGGATATCTAAATGAATGACTATATTTTAAGATTCAGAATATTTCGTCCAAAAACAAAGGAGATATAGCCATATAAAGTTTTAGCCAATCAGATTGCAGTACACATGCATGCACGTGATTTCATGAATTTTTTTCTATATCATATTTTAGGATATCCTAATGCATGACTTTGTTTTAAATTTCAAAGCATTTCTTCAAAAAACAAAGGAGATATAGCCATTTAAAGTTTCAGCCAATCAGATTGCAGCACGCGCGCATGCGCATGATTTCAAGAAAGTTTTTATATATCATGCTGTAGATCTTCATAATGTAGGACTATGTTCAAAATTTCAAAAGATTATGACAAGAAACAAGAAAGATATTAAGACTTTAGTTTCAGCCAATCAGAGCAAAGCGCACGTGCATGCGCGTGAGATCTTGCCATTTTGACCAAGCCATCTTGTCTACACTACTAATGTATCTTTACATTATGAGTTTCAAAAAAAATCATCAAAAAAAAGAAAAGTTACGGCAGTATACATTATATTGGTCATTTCATGTGTTGCACGTGCTCGCTCTTGCAATTGCAAGCACGTGTGCGCAAAATGACCTTTGTTCGGCAAATCTACATAACATGTCTACTGACCCTAAAAACATTTTACCTTAGTCGGATGTATAGTTTACAAGATCACTCGTGGACAAAATTTTCCCAGGAATAATAATAATAATAACTAGATACGATCTCGTTGCGAGCAACGAGTGGGTCTTCCGTCCAATTCTTGATAAGATGAGATAATATTTTGATTGAGAATTTCATTCTAAAATAATGATAAAGATTGTGAAGAAGAACGATTTTGCCTCCATCATCTGAAAAAAGACATTTAACATTAAGACTTAAAAATTCGACTTTTGGCCCCTCACGGCCCCTAATATTAGGGATCAGCCCTTTTTTTCATATCATCTTAAAGCTCTCAGACTTTTGAACACTTTTTGTTCAACAACTATTCAGAGATTCTCTTTCGTTTTCGAGTTATTTGAAAAAGAAATATTTAGGGGCCAACCCTTCAACTCCTTAATGGGGACATTTAGCGAAAAATGAAAGGTTGCATATTGTTCAGAACATTATTTTGAACATCTTTTGTTCAATATTACTTATCAAAATATTTCCCACTTTTGAGATATAGAGCCTCAAAGATTTAGCATTTTGGCCCCTTATGGCCCCTTATTATGCACCATAGGGCATTTAAATCATAATATATAGTTGTAGATTGTTAAAATAAACATTTTTGCTTCTGTAATGTATAACAAAATATTGAATGCTAAAGAGTTATCGATTAAAGACTTTTGATCCCTCTCGGCCCTTAATTTAAGTGCCCAGCCCCTTTTTCTTGATCTCATCTTAAAGCTCTCAGGAATTTGAACACTTTTTGTTCAACAACTATTCAGAGATTCTCTTTTGTTTTCTAGTTATTTGCAAAAGAAATATTTAGGGGCCAACCCTTCAACTCCTTAATGGGGACGTATAGCGAAAAATGAAAGGTTGCATATTGTTCAGAACATAATTTTAAACATTTTTTGTTCAATATTACTTATCAAAATATTTCCCACTTTTGAGATATAAAGCGTCAAAGATTTAGCATTATGGCCCCTTATGGCCCCATATTATGCACCATAGGGCATTTAAATCATAATATATAGTTGTAGATTGTTGAAATAAACATTTTTGCTTCTGTAATGTATAACAAAATATTGAATGCTAAAGAGTTATCGATTAAAGATTTTTGATCCCTCTCGGCCCTTAATTTAAGTGCCCAGCCCCTTTTTCTTGATCTCATCTTAAAGCTCTCAGGAATTTGAACACTTTTTTTTAACAACTATTCAGAGATTCTCTTTTGTTTTCGAGTTATTTGAAAAAGAAATATTTAGGGTCCAACCCTTCAACTCCTTAAAAGAGACGTATAGCGAAAAACTAAAGGTTGCATATTGTTCAGAACATAATTTTAAACATCTTTTGTTCAATATTACTTATCAAAATATTTCCCACTTTTGAGATATAAAGCGTCAAAGATTTAGCATTCTGGCCCCTTATGGCCCCTTATTATGCACCATAGGGCATTTAAATCATAATATATAGTTGTAGATTGTTGAAATAAACATTTTTGCTTCTGTAATGTATAACAAAATATTGAATGCTAAAGAGTTATCGATTAAAGACTTTTGGCCCCTCTTGGCCCTTAATTTGAGTGCCCAGCCCCTTTTTCTTGATCTCATCTTAAAGCTCTCAGAAATTTGAACACTTTTTGTTCAACAACTATTCAGGGATTCTCTTTCGCTTTCGAGTTATTTGCAAAAGAAATATTTAGGGGCCAACCCTTCAACTCCTTAAAGGGGACGTATAGCGAAAAACTAAAGATTGCATATTGTTTAGAACATTATTTTGAACATCTTTTGTTCAATATTACTTATCAAAATATTTCCCACTTTTGAGATATAAAGCGTCAAAGATTTAGCATTCTGGCCCCCAATGGCCCCTTATTATGTAACATACGACATTAAAATTATAATATGCAGTTGTAGATTGTTGATATTAACATTTTTACTTCTGTAATGTCTAGCAAAATATTGACTGTTAAAGAGTTATCGAATAAAGACTTTTGGCCCCTTTCAGCCCCTAATGTGATGAGTCGAATTCTCTTCCAACATAAATGAGCCTCTAGTATTCAATCATTGATTATCAATTTTCCAAGCCAAAGATATGCAGTCGATGCATTGTTGCTTTTGTTATGTCAATATGAAGTAAACATGAAAGGCAAACATTTAGGAAATCAAGACAATTGTTTGCCATATTCCTGTTGATCAAGGAGTATGTTACACCACTAAACGAGAAAAATGAGCAAATCTGTTTTATAATATACTAGTAGTAAACAGAGCTATTAGTATTACCAAATGGGTGATAATGTATTTTGCATCACCATGCAAGAATGGATTTTCTAATGTCTGCATTTATACACACTGATAATCAAAGGAATAAATAAGATTCCTAAAAGCTTTGCTAAAAACACAGTCTGCATTTCATATTACATCTTATAAATATTTACAAATCATGCAAACTTAAAATGAGCAACAATACATTTTAGAAGAGAAAATTAAAAAAAAAAACTAATAACAAAATCAAAATACTATTTTGCTAATTTTCAGGTAAAGAATGTGTTTAGAATATACCTCTAAGTAATTTGTAAACAAGGGTAAATTTTGAATACATTTAAAATGCTTTAATTTCTAGGAAAACGCTCAGTATGGTGGATGTTACATAATCAAACTGAATCCACATCCTGAGAAGAGCAATCAAATGTTTAATATTGAGTATTAATGTATCAGCAATATAATTCTATTAAAGACTTCAACTAAGATTGGATTAATGCGTTCATCCCGATTAAAAAAAACATGAAAATTCATATAAAAAGAGCAAGGTTCACTTTTGCCTTTTTGGCCCTGTGAATTTCTGAAAAACGAAACTACCTCGTTATAATAAACAATGCATTGAATAATACTTAGATCGTTGGTGATTTCGTATTTATCAAAAATAACGTAATTTTCTGGCTAGTGAATGCATTAGGACCTTACGAAATGCGTGAATTTCCTCATATTCTGAAAAAAGTTTACAAAAAAAGTCATTTTTAAAGCTATTTTTCGTTAACACATAGCGCAACCTCTGATCTAAAATATGTAACTCGTAAATGATAGAACTGTTTTTGAGGATTAAAAGACTTTTTATTTTTTTTTAAATCAGAGAGTGTGCTCTTTTTATTTTTCTTCATTGAATTTACTCAAATATATTTGTTTACATTACAATTCAAGAAAATTTCAATTTTAAAAGCCAATTTCTCAAAGATCTGGACTTTCAGTAGAAAATTTTTATAGGGAATAAATGCACAAAATGGAACATCAAGTGTTTATCAATCAATTTATATATCTGCAGGGCCATTTCATTCATAAAGTGAACCGAGTTCTTTAATTTTTAAAAGTTTGGACGAAATATGGAAATAACGAACAATATTCAAGATCAAAAGTACATAAAACAATACAAAATAGAATCTCAATTATGGGATCAGGTGTCATGGAGTGAAGATCCCCTGCAGACCGGTCACACCCACAGTGTGCTCCTTGTCATGATCGGGGAATAAGGGAAATATCCATTGTCAATTCAGTGTATAGATAAATGACTAAGAATTAGTATGAAAAACATCAGTTAATATTTGACTCAATGATAAGATGAAAAAGTAATCCGATTTAAATATAAAAAGTGACTGCAAATAAGAATGCTCTCTGTGATATAAAATCCATGGCAACCATTACATATAGTAACCAAAGAGAAATATCAAACTTATTTGTGGTACATGTTTCAAGGCTCTTCTCTGCATTATATGGTCATGTTGCATCCTTTTTTATCCATACGTGCATGACTATAAACAGTTTATTGAATATTTTATTTTTTATTTTAGAATTTTTTTTATGTGAAAAATTTTTTATGTGTCCCCCCCCCCATTCAGTTTGCTTTCTATACGCGCTTATGTATCGTATTTTGAAATGATTTCTGCAATGCACAACACTAATGTCTTCAATTTAGCGACATATTGATTTAAATTATAAGTGTGTAAACAAAACAAGTCCAAATATTGTCTATAATTATAGATTGTTGTCATAAGTAAATTGTCAAACTTTGGTGCAACTGTTTTTGACAATTTTATAACTAAAATATCATCGCGTTTTCAGCTACATCGTTCACGTTTCTGTTTCTCTCCTAGAAGGATCAAGTCAACAAAATGTTTCAAATGAAAAAAGGAAGAAATAAAAAGTCGTTATTACGATATAAGAAAGTCGTTATTACGACTTAAGAAAGTCGTGATCACGAGATAATAAGTCGTAATTACGAGATAAAAAATCGTTATTACGAGATACAAAGTCGATATTACGACTGAAGAAAGTCGTAATAACGAGATAAAAAGTCGTTATAACGAGATAAAAAAGTCATTATTACGACTTAATTTTTTTTCTTTATTTTCTTATTTGACCTTTGTAGGCTTTTGTAAAATCTAAACAAAAACTTTAAAAAGTAAGAACCATCAAGAAAAGACATAGACCCTTCAGAGTTGCGTATCCTTGGAAAGCAGAGTTAAGTTATGAAACAAGGCAAAACCCCAACAAAGAAATAAAACAACGAGAGCAATTTTAAAAAAAACATATATGTCAAATATTAGAAAATGGATTTAATGAGTGGGCAGTGGATATTATACTGAATGAAATGCAAAGGAATAGTATTTTTTAGAAATTCTTGAAGCTATATTTTGACGTTACATTGCCATTAAGTGTGCTCCGCCGGTACAAAACATGTTGATTTTAAAACGAAGCAGATTGATTTCTGTTAAATTGAATGGAATGAATCATCACACATCATCAAAACAAATATTTTTACATATTATAGTGTGCTTATTTAAAATTTCCAATGATTACATGTAATATAACGAAGATTGACATCGTCCACGAACTTTTCGAACAACCCTCGTATGTTGATTTGAAATGTTAATAAGACAAATTAAAGAGTTGTATATTAAACAACATTTGATGAGCCCGGAAGCATCAATCCATCATGCTACTACTTTCTTTTCCGAACGAATAATTATACAATAATTCACATTTGATGAGGTCTTCTCGTGACTATACGGACCTATTCAGGTATTGGTTGACCAAGACTGAAGACTTTTGATGAGGTCTACTTATGACTACACGGACCTGTTCAGGTAGACCAATACCTGCATGAACAGGTTCGCCTAGTCAAGAGTAGATATCATCTTAACTCAATAATTGTGTACCCTTATATCTTATTTAAAAGTTGAAAACTGAATTCTACAAGTAAGTTATTATACCATTCAAGTCATTCATAAAAATGCATCCATATCCCTTGTAAATGATAATTGTTTCTGCTGGTCATTTTTCTGCCTCATAATTGTTATATATGTTACTCTATTTCTCGACCCCAACGACAAATTATAACTTCTAATTCAACACTTTGACTAAGTTGTCTGGAAAGACTTGTAATGATCTGAATAAAAGTACAACATATGACACCATTAAACTTGTTCCAATAAACAATGCATAGAGCCAAAGGAAGACAATTCTTGTAAGAAACAGTTTTCATTTGTTAAATGTATCACATGCTAACTGACAACTGTGTCTTAAAAAATTGCGTCTTTGCCCAGGCTTTTTAATTTGAAATGCAATGACGCAATTTTTAAAGACACTGTTGTCAGTTAGCATTTGATATTTTAATTAATTGATATATAAAATTAGCAAAGTTTTACTTTGATGAATTGAGACTATGAAACTTTTCTTTAATTTCCCTAAAGCTAAAACATTAAAACATAAAAAATGAAAACTGTTTGTCACAAGAATTGTCTTCCTTTTCACAATACAGTATGGCAGAAACTTTAGTGAATTTCATAAAGTGCTTCTTCATCAATTTGATTAAAGTATGCTTAAATCTGGGCATGGCACCAAATGTAATGGGAGAGGAGAAAATACAGCGGACCAGACAGGGATTCAAACCCAGGCCCCTTAAACTGCTCTACTAACTGAACTATCCGTCCACAAAGGGCTTTCACAAGTCCAGCATAATACCCCGATAAAGGTATACTATATATATATATATATATATAGCTTGATAAAGCTATATAGCATTATTAAGATTTTACAGATTGACTTGCTTATACATGTAAATCCTCGAGGGAAAAATCAACTAGACCTAATGCTATTGGGAATAAATACAACACCTGAATCAGAAATACATGGTGATGTTAGTAAGCTGTCTTATCGGTGTTCATTCACTTTTCCCTCGTTTTCGTTTAATCTCAACGTCATGATTTTTAAGGCTTGAAAAAGGGGGCGGGGCCTAATTTATACAGAAAAAGTTTACTGTGACGTCACACAAAAATATGACTTTTATGTATTTCTCATAATACCTGAAAATGAAATACTTTGCAACTTTTGACTGTATTACATGTAGCATAGTAAACAACAATATTAAAAAAAAAACCTGCTGGTTAAATCTCATGTTTAAAAAGTCAAACATATTTCGACAAAGGCTTATTTACCCGAAAAGTGAAAAGAGGTAGAGCCATGTTGGGCCTTATTTGGCCCTGAGAATTTCTGAAAATTCAAAACCGCCCAGTTTAGGTTGCAAATGCAGTATTTATCACTTGGACTGTTGGTGAACACGTATCTATGAATTGTGACGTAATTTCACATTTAGTCAATGCATTATGACGTCATAAATTGCGTCATTTTCCTCATATTCTGTAAATTCCTTTGAAAATGACCTAAAATTGAAGCGTTTTTTTTCAATATTTTATATAGAGCACAACCTCTGATCCAAAATATGCCAATACATAATGAAAGACCTATATCTGAAGATAAAAAAAACATGTGTTATTTTTTGGATCGTGGGCTGTGCTAATATTTTTATTCTTTGCTGAAGGCAGTCAAATACGCATATTTTCTGCAAATTTCAAGAACATTGCAATTTCTAAAAACCTGTTTTCAAATATTTGGATTCTCAAAACAAAATTCCATTATAGAATATGAAAGCACCAAGTGTCTACTTTATTTTGATATATGAAAATGGAAAGAGGGTGATAGTAAATTAATTGATATAAGTACAGGGCCATTTTATGTATAAGATGGCTCTTGCTCTTTAACTATTGTGACGTGCAACGCGGCCGAGATTGGTGTATGGTGATTAGGCTTGTATCACTAGGCGTTACACTAAGGTTCGTTTACCTGTTAACTCAGGTTTCTGTTGACCAAAAATATATACTCAATTAAAATACAACGATACAATGGATCTCTTCTTGATTGCACTAACTGTAGTCAACGGGTGTCTCCCGCAAGTAAATCTATTCTTATCCTGCCACTCCACAATAGTACTGCCTCTTGGCACTTCCCACACCTTTATCTGTGGTACATGTATGACACCTCTTTCTATAGCCAACCAACTGCCTTATTCAGGTCTTATGTTATGGGTATAGTAAATTCTCAGCTATGTGCCCCCCCCCCCCCAATTGTATTCCCTATTCAGCTCTTACTAGAATGTATAGGAAGACACACAGCTGAAATCTGTAGCAAACACCCTCTCCAGAGAGGTATCAAAACGCTCTAGTACAGCGTGTTTTACTTCAGATCAATCTCCCTAAATTGGCAATTTCATACTACTTGTATGATCTGAAAATTAAGTGAGGAATTAAGCGAAAAAGTTGGTCTAACGTTTATTCGAAACTAAACAACAACCATTTTCTTTCCACTACACTCCCCTCAAGATTATATGCGTCCCGCATTTATTTGTTTACAAAACTATGCAATGCTTGTCAGTTTTTGACGTGTTTCGTCAAGTGTGGTTTTCTTCTGCGTCTGAAAGAAATGTCCTCTCTATCAGAATGGTTACTTAACTCATGCTCTCCCTCTGCTTTATCACCTAGAGGTTTAACCTCATCATTAGATATCTCACTGTGCAAAGTATGAGGGTACCTTCGACGTATTCTGTCCACATGTATCACTTGTGGTTTTCCACCACTTCCACTGTCAACCTTGTAGGTAAGATCTTTCAACTTTGATATCACCTTGTAAGACCTCGCCAATAACTGGTAAATTTTGGCGACCAACCTGCCTTCCTAATTGAAAAGAATACATGTACATAGACTTGGCGACCTGGCTCAAATGTCTGCCATGACATTTTTTGGTCGTGATACTTCTTTCTCACCATGGCTGTTTTTATGTTCTCCCTGACATATTTGTGTGCACTTCCAATAGTTTCTTTTAATTCCCAGGCCCATTTGTCTTTGGGAATGTGCTTGTAAGCCATCATTACAAATGGTAGGTGTTTGTCCAAATCTGAATGTTGGTCGTTCACATAAGCGCTTAACATGGTTATTAGAGTCTTGTTAAAACGCTCTACCATTCCATCACTTTGTGGATGATAGGGATTGGTCCATGTTTTCTTAATTTGTAGAACCTGGCACATCTTCTCAAACAGCCCACTCTCATACTGTCGACATAGGTCAGAGTGCCTACGTGAAGACTGCTGTTAAATAATTCGATCAGGTAGCTTATGATCAGGATTGTGAAATTGTCTATAAAAAGAAGTAACCCCCCTCCCCCAAATCTTTTAGTAACACTAGTATTTGAGGTGCATAACTTGGTAACTAAAAAACTCAAAACATTGCCAAATGTGTGCTAAAAATGAATATTTATTGTTTCGTAACAAATTCGTTAAGAATTCAATATACGTTTTGACGTCGTTAGTGTTGCGACGACAGCTAATTTGATGGATTCCTTTACATAAAAGGAACATTTTATTTATTGAGATATTTCTATTTTTCACTTTTATTAAAAAAAATATTGATCATGATGTATGCCAATTTTCAACTTTATAGTCCTAGTAAAACAAAAGATATTTAAAATGTTTGCGTTTTTCTGGGACAACCCTCGTTTATTTCAGATTCCCTATAAATGAAACAAACAATATGGATGTTATTTTGCTTGTTTAATGTGGCGCTTCTGGCCGCGGTGATCAATTTGCTGGGGCTACCACAGGGCTGCCCCACAATCAACAATCAATACAATAAATGTGACGACCCAAATCGGGCGGATCATGCACTGGGTAGGTCACAAGTGCATGAACGTTACCAATGCAATAATTAATCAAATTCAATCAATCAATTATTAATCAATCAGTCAATCAATCAATTCAAATATCAACCAAGTCAATTACTTGTCAATCAATCAATTATTAATCAATCAATCAATTCAAATATCAATCAAGTCAATAAACAATGGAATGAACATAAGAATATGTGTTGCACTCGTCCAATTGCGTTGAGGTGCGACGGAATACGCAAACACTAGGAATTCCAACCGCAACAAAGGCTGAAGTGGACGATATCCCAAACAGTCAGTCATCACGGCAAAGGTAAAACAGAGACTTCATCACCGCGACATTGGTTGATGCTTACGCAATACCCAACAGGCAGTCATCACGATATAGGTAAAATAGAGACCTCATCACCGCTACATTGGTTGATGCGGACGCTATACCCAACAGGCAGTCTTTGCAGAACACGCAATCATACAGAATTCACTATACAACACAAGTTGATGAAGACGCTGGACCGAGCTGGGCACCATTAGGGAATAGTGGAGCACACGATTATCACTGCGACTGAGTGCGACATAGGCTATTGTTGACAGGACCAAGCAGGAAGTCTTCAGCTATAATGACATATCAAGAACAGCAGTATTTGTTCTAAAGCAAGAGGAGGGTGGGTGGGGAAAATTAAAACATTGCAACAATTCAACTTCACAAAATTTTCCATGACCTTACCGTTTTATCGATTTATCGAGAAAGGAAGAGGAGGAAACAGCTAAATATTAGACAAGTGTATGTAAACGGACCTACATTATCCGGATAGAGAGGTTGGGACTAAGGGTTAATATAATTATATATCTGAAATGACTTAAGATATCCGGAATGGAGGGACATGGGGTTACTGAAATAAACTCACCTATCCGAGACCAGGCTCGTATAAGTGGTAATAGTAGAGAACCTCGAGCTTCCACTCAACTGTTCCAGAGACTCGTCTATTCTGGGAAGGGGTATGAGTTCTTGATTGTATAGCTAATTAACTTGCGGTAATAAATGCAAAAGCGGAATGTACAATCCTTCTTTTTTGCTAGCACAATAGGTACTTACCATGGGCTGTCTGATGTCTCGATAACACCTCTTTCAAGCATGGCACTCGGCTGTTTATCAACCCACTCTGTTAGATGGGCGGGTACCCTCCTTGGTGGTATTTTGATAGGATCCTTCTTCCCAGTATCAATCATGTGTTTGACAAAATCTGAGCGCCTCAAATGTTTATCAGATTTTGCAAAAAGGTATACTCAATCAAATGTTCGTGAGCTTCTCTTTTCTGCTTTCGCGTCAAGTGGCTTGAAGTTTTCTTCAGCATATCAACCAAATCAGGTCTTCACTTTTGAGGTTTGCTTGACGTATTCAACTCTTGTGACTCAACCACTCTGACTTCACTGAGTTGTCCAATAACCGTACCTGGGTAAATGACTTTGGATTCCTCGCCAACATTAAGTAAACGCACTGGTACCTTATCTTGTGGTAAGACCAGTGTTCTGGCTGTTATGTAGCCTTCTCTTGGTATACCAGATACAAATGGTTTCACCAAACAAGTTTTCCTTGGAACATGTTTGTCGTCCTTCAACACTTGTCCCTGCGTGATGATCTCACTTCTAGGAGGAATGCTAACTATTTTTGTTGAGGTTTTTCTGTTGCAGCCTATGTAACCCTCAACAAACAGTGGTATTATCTTATCTTTAATGTGAAGTACCTTTTCGCAAATGTCGACCTTACATGCATTAGAGAGTAGAAAGTCAAGCCCCAGTATCCCATCTGCCTGAATCTCCGCAATGACGGCAGTCGTATGTGTTACCAAACCCTTAATATTAATTGTTATGTCCGCCTTACCCTTGACAGATAGCTCACTTCAATTGGCAGCTAAAATACTCTGGTTAACCTTCTGCAGCTTTGGCCTGATGTTCTCTGCAATTTTCTCGTACATTGCTGAGGACAACAATGTCGGTGTTGTCCCTGTGTCATGTGTCTGTGCCCAATGACTGTCTCCGTGGTTTTGACGTGTCAAATAGATGCCCCGTCACAACGTTGTCAACCCCAGCATGTGGTGTAAAGCTTAGTTTGCCTTCGTCTGGAAACCTAACTTTAGGCCGTGCGCCGTCCTCGTCAAATGACACATCTCCTAACATACCGGTCAGTCGTTTATCAGTACAATGTGTCACATATCCAGACTCTTGGCTTGCGGCATTTGTCTGACCACCATCTCTGGTTGACGTTCTCATCCTTTCTAAGAGCTTCTCTATCCGCTCTATAGTTTCTGACACTTTCTTAGACGAATCCACGGTCAACGAAATCCCGATGCTTGCCACCAAAAATGTAACGTGCAACGCGGCCAAGCTTGTTGTATGGTGATACGGCTTGTATCACCAGGCGTTACACTTAGGTTCGTTAACCTGTTAACTCAGGGTTTTTTTACCGAAAAAATATATACACAATTAAAATACGTTATGGTTATTGTAAATTCTCAGCTAAGTGCCATCCGCATCTGTATGCCTTATTCAGGTTTTACTACAATTAATAAGACGACACACAGCTGAAATCTGTAGAAAACACCGTATCTAGAGAGGTATCAAAACACTATAATACAGCGTGTTTTGCTTCAAGGCAGCCCCATAAATTGACAATTTCATACTACTTATATGATCTGAAAATTAATATTTTTTAGTGTTTAAGAATTAAGTGAAAACGTAGGTCTAAGTTTTATACAAAACTAAACAACAACCATTTCGTTTCCGTTTCACTATTAAAACACGAATTCTATTCAAAGCAGCAGCAGTTTTTAGAAACTACAAAGTATGCAGAAACAATAAATAGCTTAATCTGTTGAATTTGCGATGCCCTTACGATCTTGAAATTTGTTCATGACTTACATTCTGTGCACAAACCATGCATTCATCACGTCACTGTCCATCGATGGAACCAAATTTCATACAGTACAGAGTGGGTTATACTATGTTATTTCCATAAGTGATAAAGTTCTGTGATAATAAAAATCAGTAGTGAAACTTTTTTAGATTTTTTGTATTGGCAAATCATATAATACATGTTCTTATCAAAAATTCATATTCCCCACTTTTGTTTTTTTCCCAAAAACTTCAAAACCTTAACATCAATGTACTAGTTGCTTACAATTTTGCCTTTAATATGCAATACTTACCTGTCAAGGCCAAACAAATTGTAATCAAATGCGTAATTACTCGACCGTGACTGTTTTTATTAAAAAGCATGAAATTCAATTTCCTTGTGCTTGTCGGGGATATTCTTCATATTTTTCACTTCCACGTGTTCTCCACGTTTAATTGATGTTGAAATGGCCCCAAGCTAGTCGTAATAACGAAAGTTCTGTTTCCTTTCACTGTATGACTTTATTTTACTTAAAACCTTTATAATTACCACCCGAAAAACCTACAAATCATAATTGAATTCGTTTAATCATTAGAAATCACTAGATTTTCAACAAACACAACAAAGTCATTCTAAAGTTTAACCGGAAATATAAAACGAACCGGAACCGGAAGTGCCTTCTTCTCGTTGTCAAACTGGAGGAGTGGGGGATACATGTAATGAGACATTTTGTAAGTATTGTCAGCAAGACACAGACACTTTCTGTAAGCCCCCCTTGTCATCCTAATCTAAACCCTAACTTACATGTATGGAAGAAAAAGTTCTTCAATAAAAATAAATTGAGAAAAATTGTTTTGGCACTTTCTTATCATGTATACTAAAAAAAAATTATATAATTATAAAATTATACTGTTAAATAATTCAATATAAGAGAGGTGTAAAACAAAAACTTGCCTTGGGACTTACAAATTTTGATTAGTATTTATATAAGATATTTTTCTTACCGATGTCTTTCTCATCTTTGTTAAATAAAATGCTAACTATTTGCTCGTGTAATCCTTTTCTTCTTGCTCAAGTAACTTTGCAGGTTTAAATATCCAATAAAACAATCAGCATTCTATGCAAAATCAATACACTGATTATGAAAATTCATATTTTGGAATTGTTGTGAAAGGATTAGATACCCATTTTTTTATCATATGAGATAAAGTTTAAGAGAAATACATCTTTTTAAAGATAATAATATCCCTTCCAAATTTTTTAATGAAATCTCCAAAGGGAAAAAAGAGAACATTTTTTGGTTATCTCTGTCACGACACCCTAAGCTTGATTAGTGATAACAAGACTGTTGTAACAGTTGTATTTACAATTTGATATAAAAACAAATATGTACAAATATACAAAATGAAATTAATGAATTTCAAAATGTCTATGAGCGTTCAACTTGGACCACGTTCCTGAGCCGTCCACGTCGAATCCTTGTAACGGTCCATGTCATACGGGTACCACGCCCTTGCACAAAATGCCAGACCGTCCTCGACGTCCCATGCCAATCCAAATCGTCTTAAGCGTCCACAGTGATGACAGAACCAGGAAACCACGTTTCCCCACACACGGTCTCGGTCTAGCGTACCACGCCCTCGTGTAGTCGCCCAGGTTGCCACCGCCGACAGCACCAAACCATCGTGTAACCACACGCATGCATATATATGTACAGGAACCTTCAACAAATATCCGTAGACATAATAACAGATTGACCCCTACAGTTTTAACTAATATGTATCACACCGTTTCGTACGGCAAAGCAAAACAATGTACAATATAACGTTACACTCTGAGTAATAAACTTATTTCATTATTTTACGCTTAAACTCACGGCATGTGCACGTGGTAATATTCCCGTATACCATTCAAACACTTTCTCGTGGATAAAAATAGAATAAGCTCAATTAACATTATACTGCATTACTTTTTTATATAATTAATGTAAGTAAATTACACTTACCCTGAATGGAGATTCAGTTACCACGAATAGAACTATCTAAGTTAACTCTCCATGGACATGTGAAACTACTTTCACTGGTCAAGGAAAACGTGCGCTACCCAAGACGAACCTGACATCACCTTATATAGCGACTAGCCAAATATTCAAATCACCTGAGCGTCAAAATGGGGCTCCTTGCAGGATAAACACTAAATACAAACAAGGGTCAACACAGGGCAATACTAATAAAATAGAAAACAAATATAAATGTACCAAAATCAACTTTGATTGTGACAATCTCTTTAATTAAATACATGTATATACTGTAAATCTACTTTTGTATAACATCAATGAAAACACAATCGAGGCTTTATTTAGCACTGTTACAACACAAAAATTTATAACAATGGGAAATTAAGCACTTATTACTACTTTTCCATTACGTTATGAACAGTGATGCCGGTAAGTACATTGTATGCCCTAAGTATCTGAAAACAAAACGTACAAAATCTAGAAATCTTCAATCCATTAAGTAACGTTTTATTCATTAAACCTGTGACCTGTAACATTTTGTTAACTGTACTAAAAATTGGCAAGGAAGCAAAGTATATTTCCATTCCAGAAAAAAAAATATCATGTTAATGAGCAGAACTGTGTTAACTTTCGTTTTTGACAGAAGACGACAGAATTGCCATTGTTAAGCAACATAATTATCAAAAGATCTATTTTTTTAAATTCATATGAATTGAATATTGAATTGAGTTTAAAAATTATTATTAAATCTCTGAATTATAAATTTTGTCAAGTGAATATATATAATCTACTGTTCATCACTCTCTACTATCGTTCTAAAAAAATATACTGAATTGAAGGCAAATTCCAGATAGGGAAAAGTACGAGGTCCATAAGCAAAATGTTTATTCTTACTGTACTTATCACATAAATTGATAGACATTGATACAAACATGTATAAACTTTAATGCAAACACTAATGGACATTTCAGTTTTATACTATATTTGTTGAATGACATACGTAATACAATGCAACGTTTATTACAGATACATGTATCACTATAAGTACATGTAGGTACGGTTTCGGCTTTATTGTGTGCCCTAAAAATTAGTGTTTCCTGAAATGTTATATTTAATTGGCTTTCACAATAGTTGAGTTTAGATGAATATGGTGGAGACATTAAAGAATATGGCATGAATTCGAAGGAGGGCCATTCTGGAAATGAATGTATGGCGTCACATTTTAATACATTTCTAAGTTAAATGCAGAAATGCCTCAGAATAAATGACTCATTTCGTGGTTATTTTCCTTAGAAAATAGTGTCTGCCATCCTCAGTCTCCTCAATTTCTGTACATATTATGTAAACTGCTTAGAGAAGTCACGTCTCAAAATCTTCGTGGGCAACGGTGGCAGAGTGTGTTTTCTGAAAGAAAATCCCACTGAAAATTGATGTCTACTAGCTGTGCAACGTTTCAAGAAAATTCGGGAGAATGCACAAGTTAATGACGACGCAATGAGCATTTAGGAGGTCATGTGGGAAAAATGGTTTGTGTATTCTTACTGCACGGAATTTCTATGATTCTGGAAGAATGAATTTTAATTTTTATTTGACTTTCATCACCCCTATCAAGGCGCGATCAGCAACGCTGATGGGATCGACAACGCAGATCAAATCATTGAAGAAGAAAGTATTGCAGGGGGGAAATTTAAATAATTTTGTATGTGCTGGAGTGTATCCAGCTGAAAATTAAATTAGAAAACATTTAATTTAGATAATTATCTAGAGTTTAGGATTTACCGAGAGTAAATTTTTTTCACAGTTACTGTGCAAATGCTACTGATCAAATCGACGTGACAATGTTCAAAATATCAAATTTTCATGGTTTGAAATAGTTTATTGTTGTTATTATCTACGAACAGTTGCTGTTTTTGTTATGTAACGGTTCTTGGAAGTCTAATGGTTTAGCCCCCCCCCCCCATTTCAAATTA
>PRKT01000891.1:119755-139250 GCA_003671525.1 Saccostrea glomerata | reverse complement strand
CCCCCCCTTCAATATGCTTCCGACGCCTTTGAAAGTAAAGTTTTCAGCCATCTAACCCCCGATTCTACACTGTACATGTACGTGTATGATATCAAAATTGGTAATAAATTTTTAAAAATATAAATACTAATAATAATAATAGCAGTTTTCAGTAAATTAAAAATATACTGTAATACTAGTACATAATGCTGTTATATTAACACGTTCGTGTACAACACATTTTTGCATAAAATATTTACTGAAAATATTCGGTAAAATTGCTATGTATGCAAATTCCTTTGATTGTTATTTTTATAATATTAATACATATCTTTTTTATTTTCTGAAAGAAAAATCAGTTTTTGATATGTATGCCAACTCGTGTAACTGAACTGCCTTTCATAGACAATAAAACTTTTTCCCCTATATTGCTAAAATTCGGTCCTATAACACTATAGGTATCTGTTTTAAACAATAATCAGATGATATTAAGTTTTAGGGTTCCATGGAGTTCTCTTAAAATACGGACATTATTCAACTAATTATACAATTGTCGAGAACGTCAGTTAAATCCGCTCTTTCCCTCTCGAAAATCAAATGCTCGGTATCTCGTTATATTTCGAAAGACTTTCCACCCCATACTACATGACTAATAATTACTTTATTTCATTAAAAGTATTTTATGAATTTCAAGTTGCACGATCGCATGTTTATCATATTTTCTTTGGTGCACGATCGCATATATAGAGTCGTTGCCGATCGCCAAAACGTTTGGCATGTGTTCTCTTTTAAACGTTATTTCAACGCTTTCTATTTGATGAAGAACTTCAAATCGGATTTAAAAGTTGTAAATTATCCACTTCTGTACTGAAACTGTTTATATTATTTTGTACTGATAAGCTGTAAAGCTTAAAGTTACAATAAAGAAGAAGAAGAAGAACTTCAAATCGGATTTAAAATTTGACTGTTTTACCTATTTTCAATGCAAATGTGCCTTTTGGACTGTCGGGTATACGTAATAAGGTAAGAAATACCACTTAAATGAGCTACATGTGTCACGCTAGGGCATTCATGTTCAAGGAAAACTTAACATTAACATAATATATGGTGATTTTTAATGCGTAGAGGATTTTTATGGTGTTAAACATGTTCAGTAGCATTTGAAAAGTCAGAAATGTTGAAGGAAAATTGCGAGGAAATAGGACAAAATAATGTTTTATTTAACCTTATCTTCCTCATGTAGTTGAATTTAACTATCCGCGTTGCCGATGGCATCAGCGTTACCTTTGGCGCGTTGACAGGGGTGTTCATATTAAAAAAAATAAATACATAGGAATTTAAACTGTACATTGTTTTTTTAAGGATTAAAATGTTATCTTTACAGATTAAAGGGAACAGTTTACACATTAAGAGTTTAAAGATAAAGAAGTAAAATTTTCACTTTAATGTGAAAAATTTACAGATTGAAGTGTAAAGTGAACAGATAAAAGTATAGAAATCCAAAAAAAAAATATGAAATGGGCGCGCTTGATTTGTATACACCTTACTACACCCAGTGTAGACGACTTACACCTCATAATCAAGTGAAATTGGGTGAAGAAAACCGCCCGTTTTAGTGTCTATTTCTCCACCTTTGCGATTACTATGGAATTATCTTAACACTCGCAATATTTTCCATATTTATTAAAGTTCATCAAACATATAACAATAATCTGGGGAATAGGCTACTCTTCACGCCGTACAATATGAATATGGGGAAACTCGCTAGATAAATTAACTAAATGGACAGACAGACGAACCTTATGACTCTGAGATAAACGTTACGGCTTCTACGGACACTTCTTAATATACATGTATCTTTTCTCCTGCTCTGATTCTAACTAACTATATTTTATTTAGTAACATTTTATAAAACATTTACTTTACTTTGATTGACATGTCCAATTATTAATTAATCAATATGTTCTATCCAATCACTGTCAATCTTTATTACTCAAGACTGACCATCGCTAAAGGTAAACGCCCATTACTTGACCTGCGTTAATCCGCTAATTGTTACCTAAACGTTTTAACTCAATTAGTGTCAAACACTCTTACCAAATATGACCGGTAGAAATACACAAGTCGGTACTTCGTTTGATAATTTACTAACGGTCCAAACTTGGCGTTTTCTGCACGATCTGTATGTCGGCGTGGACAGTGCAATGTTCAGTTTCCAACTGAAGATCATGTATTAAACAACCAATTAATAACAATGATGAAGTAAACAATTACAATAAAGAGTTACTCAAAGCAGAAGGATATAATTGACATAATTAAGATAATCAAAACTTTAACGCATGTACAGGTGGCATCATTGTCTTGCGGTCGCAGATGGACGCATATCCTGTGGTGAAATATCCTCTTTTAAAATTGTTTCACTTAATGTTTGTGGTTTATTAAGTAAAATTGACTGTACAGAATTTCTTGAATATATCACGAATTATGATATCATATGCGTAAATGAATCTAAAACTGATAATATAGATAATGTAACAATACCTGGTTTCAAAATGTTTGGAAAGCACCGTCGCGAGTCATCTCGCTTTAAATCGGGTGGTATTGTTGTTTTTGTTAGAGAAACACTTGCCAATTCATTAGAATTAATAGATTCTGCAAGTAAACATTGTTTATGGTTAAAATTCAACCTTAATAAAAAAAGTGTTAAATGAAACATTCCTTCTAAGCGCTATTTACATACCACCTGAAAATTCTAAATATGTATCTTGTGATGTTTTTGAAGAATTGAAAGAAAAATATGTTCGCTTTTCTAATATGTGTAAATACGTTTGTCTAATTGGTGATTTTAATGCAAGAACTGGAATAGATTCAGATCAAACTACTAACTGTGACACTTATTCTGATTTTTTACCTGAAAGTTTATATGTATTAGACTTACTAAATATTCCAACTCAACGGTCATCACAAGACCTAGTCATGAATAATTTTGGTAAACTTTTACTCGATTTTTGTAAATATACTGATCTTTTTATTTTGAATGGTCGTATGGGAAATGATAGATGTACAGGTAAAACTACATGTAAAGGTGTTAGCGTCATAGATTACTGTATATTAGGTAATATTGAATTTTTGACTGTTGTTAAAAATTTCGAAGTTCATGATTTTTCGAAACTATACTCTGACTGTCATAATCCTATTTATGTATAACTATCATTGACAATTAACCAAGAGAAGCGAAATACTAATAATGAAAATACCTGTAACAGCGAACAAAAAGAAAAAGCTAAAGGTTGGAATGATGACTTGCAACACATTTTTCTTGAAAAACTAGATCAGAAAAATATTGAAATTAAAAACTTATGTGGAATTTTAGACAATATTAGAGGAAGAAATCGATATAGATTTTATTGACAAAATTGTAAGCGATACCTGTAGCATTCTAACATCAAGTGCAAAAGAAACATTTGGGATAAAAAATAATAATCGAAGAAAAACAAAAATAGATTTTCATCAACCACGGTTTACAATAGAATGTTACAACGCACGGCAAACATTTCGTAAGGCTAAAAAACGCTACCAGAGATATAGAAGTAAAGATCTTAAAGATGATATGCATAATAAAGAAAAAATATATAAAAAATTGTTGAACGTGTGTGTAAATAGTCATAAAAATCAAACCAAAGAAAAATTGAAAAAACTAAAATCAACAAACCGGAAAAGAAGACTGGAAAATAATTAACTCTGGGCCAAAAAAAAAAAAAAAAGAAAAAATGTAAATGCATCTGCTGATGAATTATATGATTTTTTTTTAAAGATCCAAATACGGAAAAAGATACTGAAATACCTGACTATGTTTTATCAAATGAGGATATAGATATTCTCTCTAATTTACAGTGTAATGAGTCCATAAATGAATCGATATCTTGTGAGGAAATAATGAAAAGTATAAAAAGTCTTAAAAGAAACAAATCATGTGGTAGTGATGACATATACAATGAATATATTAAAAGCTCATGCAAAATAAAGGTGCCCCTCTATCAAAAAATATTCAGCAAAATTCTTAACAGTGGTTGTTTCCCCTCCGAGTGGCTGTGTGTTGAAATAATTCCTATCTTTAAGAATAAAGGTGATGATACTGAACCCAAAAATTATCGCCCAATAACTTTAATTAGTTGTGTTGGAAAGTTATTTACATCCATTTTAAATAATAAACTTAATGGATATTCAGAAGAATTCAAAATAATAAAAGAAAATCAAGCTGGATTTCGTAAAAATTATGGTACAACTGATCATATATTTACTTTGCATACAATCATCGAAATATTCAAAAAGATTAAAAAAAAAATTCATTGTGCATTTATTGATTTTGAAAAAAGCTTTTGCTTCTGTATGGAGAATAGGACTTTGGAACAAAATATTATTTGATTGTAATATAGATGGAAAATGTTTTAGAATAATCAAGAAAATGTATGAGGGTACCAAGGCAAAACTTTAAGTAAATGGTGTTCTTTCGGATATTTTCCCTTGTCAACTTGGTGTAAGGCAGGGTGAAATTTTACCCCCTTTTTTGTTCTCTCACTATTTAAATGATTTAGAATCATTCCTCACCATGAATGATATAACAGGTATAGAGAAATTATCTGAAATAATGGAAATGAACTCCATGTATATATTAAGCTTTTTGCACTGCTGTATGCCGATGACACTGTTTTATTTCCTGAAAACCCTGAGTCATTACAAAGTATGTTGAACTGTTTTCATGAATATTGTATAAAATGGCGGTTAAAAGTAACTGTTGACAAGATTAAAATAATGATTTTTGGGAGAGGTCGAATGACACAAGATTTATATTTTACCTATGACGGTTTAAGTCTAGAGATTGTTGACAGTTATAAATCCTTAGGAATATATTTTTCTAAATCAGGTTCTTTCAATCAAAATATAAAAGAACAATACAATAAATCTGTAAAAGCTATGTATGGGGTGATATTAAAATGTACACAACATAATCTTTCGATTGTCAGATAGATTTGTTTGACAGAATTGTACAACCAGTTTTGTTATATGGATGTGAAATATGGGGATTTACAAAAAATACTTTAATTGAAAAACCTCACTTAAAATATTGTAAATACATACTAGGTTTGAACACTAAAACGCCAAATTACATGGTATATGGGGAACTTGGCAGATTCCCACTTTCCCACTTATCATTAATATTAAGGTCAGAATGATTTCTTTTTGGGCAAAAGTACATTTTTCTCAAACGATGGATAAATTTGCTACAAAAATGTATGTACTAGCATTAAGACATAATTTACCTTGGGATAACTATGTTAAAAACATTCTAGATGATTGTGGATTATCTTATTTATGGACAACACAACAGATGTACAGTGTAGCATGGGTAAAAAATGAAGTAAAAAGAACACTTGTTGATCAAAGTATCCAAAACTGGCAAAGTAATGTTTTTAACTCATCAAAGGGTGTTAATTATCGTATTTATAAAGAAATACTAGAACCAGAAAGATATCTTGTTCATCTACCTAGAAAATTTTCAATTTTGTTATGTAAATTTAGATGTAACAACTTTAAACTCCCTATTGAAACTGGGAGATGGAATGGTCTTCCAAGAGAACAAAGGATTTGTACTTTATGTAAATGTTATAAGATTGGTGATGAATTCCATTATGTTTCTGAATGCACACAAAAAGAAATTAAAGAGGCTAGGTTATAATATATTTCAAACTCACTCACATACAGACCAAATATAGAGAAATTTAAGCAACTTTTTACAACAACAAACTGTCCAGCATTGAAAAAATTATGTTAATTTTTTATGATTGTCAAACAAATTATAGATAAAAATAACTGACTTGAACTTAATCATGATACGTTGTATTGTTTATTATATATGTATTATATTCTTTTTCTATGTGTAATACATGCACATGTATTATATTCTTTCTATGTCTTTGTAAATTTTCCTACCTCCTCTCTATAATGTATGTATGTGCATTTAAGAGAAATAAATCATTGTCATTGTCATTGTCAAGGTCTAATTATATTATATTAAGCACTATCAAAGGAAATTATTGTTACTCAAGATTTGTTCATTTTACACAGTCACAGCAGTATGGCAAATTCAACATGGACGTCAAAATTTCAACAAACTGAGAAGGGGGGGGGCAATTTGCAGACGGTTTTTGAATGAAATATTTGTTGCTATTGTGAACATTCTTTTTAAATTCGTTTAAAAACAAAATATCTTAAAAATGCAAAGAATTTTTTTATTAAACATTTTCCTAGCTGCCCATAATTACCCTCATAACTAAATATCTAGGCATAGTCAAATATATCAAGAGATTATGTCACACAAATTTGAAAATTTGCTTTTTTTTTATTTTACAAGTTATGAAGTTATCATTGTTAAACCGTAACATCATATGTCATAGCCATTGTATTGAACCAGAACGTTCCGTTGGTCGACTTCTTCTCAGATAGACCAGATTGCATCCGAACAAGATTTTACGCACACATACAATTGTATTTTTATTCAACACTGCACAATAACTCTATTCCACAGTCAGCTTAACGCAATAAACACCACTGTTTATTTTGATGTGACAGAACTATACTTTTCTAAAGAACAAACTGAATCATTTCGGAAAAATAAACAGGTAAATATTCTACTTGAAAAATATATAAATTAATTCCGAGTAAATATTTCATATTTCGTATTTATACGTATTTACTTGTCTCAATTTAGTATTTATTCTAAAACATTTATTTAAAACAGTTCCTAATTCTTCCGTTCTTGCAGGAAATATAATTTATTTGACGCGTGCGATAAATTGATTTTTTTCTTCAGCCAATTGGCGTAGATTTCTTTAAGCGTTTTCTGCACATAACTTAAATAAATATGTATACTCAAAAAGTTAGGTTCATATATCATGTACTTCACACATGTATTCCTGGTGATAAAAAAGTCTTTTACGTACTATGATAATTAAGTCTTTTAAGCGTAAACATCAAGTTTGAACCATGTTACAAAATTTAAAAAAAAATCAAACACTGATCATAACTTTTGAATTGGTAGCACTAAAGCTTCATACGTGTGTATATATTGCGAAAAAAAATCGTTGGCGAGGTACCGACACTTTGACTCTTTAATCTCAATAAATAAGTCTGACCTTCTTTCACAGTACAGTAGTATTTATTATGAAAAATCCTTCCATTTTTACCCGTTGACCTTTTGGCCTTGGAGATTAACACTATTTTACACAAATTTTAATCTTTGGCATAAACTTTGAACTGTATATGTTAGAGCTTTCATATTTTAAATTTTTTTTCTTGTGACATACCTTCCATAGACAAGCAATTTTGTTCATCTTCCTCCACCTAAGGAGTTTTACTAACATCTAAAAACTTCGCTAAATTGAGATGTCATTGATCTTTTATGAAATGGCTTACTTTATATTGAAAAGTTGACATAGATGTTGGTTTCATAGATCTTACTTTAGTATACCTCATATATGTTATTACAGAGCATTTTTGGCAAGATAATATTAACATTCTTTGTGCCGCGGGCCTATTTTGGGCCTATTTTCAAATACTACGTTAAGTGCCAAGGGCCTATTTAGGGCCTATCGTAAACGTCATTACGTCACAAGTAAAACTGATTATGACGTTACGTTCTCTTTCTCAATTTCGCGCCACTTTGTTCTCTTTTTGAAGAAAACAATATTTTACTATTCCGTCACTGAAAAAGGCATGTAATTAATTAAATATTTTAATAACAGTTAAGTATTGGAACATTTTTTAAAAATGAAGAGCTTTTAATCCGACTGTAAGAATTTCTCAGGAGCATACACAGTGGAAAAATTTATTTTATACGTCACATAATAAAAAAAAATCCACAAGGGGACAGGAAATTTACAGATAATCAAATTTGGAATATATGTAGTCAGTACGTATACATGACATCGCGAATGACAAATCCTGGAAAAAAAAAACTTCTTTTGATGCTCATTGATCAATTATGGCTCTGAAAGAAACGACCGTGACATGAAACTTCGACATGTATATATATGTTTCCACCTAATTCCATCCAAATGACCTATACAGATTTAATTTCTTTTAAGTACGAATCATCGATTTTAACTGCCGGGGAAAGGGGGGGATCTATTAGCCGGGGTCAGAATTTTCGCTTGCTTCTCATGTTAGATTAAATTTCTCGCTATTAAATTAATGTAAGAAATACGGCAGGTATTTACAATCAGAGGGCAAGCAATATATCTTTTCTGTTGAAATTGTGTGGGACCCACTTGTCCGATTGGGAAGAAGTTACGATCTAAGATTTTCGAAATTATTTAAATTTATATAGCCAGCAACCGAAGAAAGAAAATTACTTTGAACCCGACTTTGAAAAGGTCCTCCACTTGGATGAGTGAATTAGTTTTTTTTAAAGCAAATGCTAATTAATGCAACAATTTTTTGATTAAATCTGTTTTCGTATTTTTGTTATTTTTTCCTATAACTCTGCGAATATAAGTTTTCATAATGCCGTAACAGTCATATTCAATTTGATAGCACACTGTCTGTGTTACGAAACGATGACTGTAAATCACGTTTTTCATCGATTGAATATAAATTTAAATTATAACTATTTCATTTTCATCAGGTCTCTTATGAAGGTGGAAGAATAAATGAATGAGATATACTTATTTTACATTTGAACTTGATACTAACATCCAACCCACAATATTTATCAATGTTGTTTATACTGCATACCGGTATTTAGAATAAATTGAAAGTTAATCATACAATTATAGAGGCATGTACAGATAAAAGAATTTTCATTTATTTTGGATACTTCTTTTTTGCTTTTACTCCTTTAACTTTGAAAATGTACTCCGGTTTTTCAGGTCTCATTCGAAAGACATGTAGAAAAAAGTAACTACATGTATCTATAAGTTAGAAATGACGGATCGCAAGAATCGAACCTGTGCCCGATCACAAAGCGAGTCCTTTACCACAAAGCTTCCTTGATTGTGTTGAGATGGGGAATAGGCAGAATATAGGAAGGAAGTTTAAAATTTTATGAATAATTTTCCGTCACAGTATTTTGTGCTCCAAATCTCAACCCCAAACTTTAGGAACCTGTTAGGGTACAATGTAGAACAACTGCACAGAGCCTGACACTGTGAACTGCTTAACGCACGTCCTATATATATATATTTGCTGTTTGAACAAGTGAACCTTCGGACTGATGACCTTAAAGGTAATTAGACAAAGCACAGACACATTTTTTGTGATATTTTTAAAGTTCATATGAAAAATTAACAGTATATATATATTACACAATTTAATGGATGAAAAACGATTAAAGAACATAAGGCCTGCAGATGTATTTTTACATTCATCTGAACATCTCCATTTGATTAAATCAGACATTAGTCCATATATTGCATCCCAGTTTACGATCAAGGGTGTAAAGACGAACACAATGTGAAGAAACGTACGTCTTTGTTGGTGTATATTTTAATTTTAATTTTTAGCGACACAATGACAAATATCAAAAGTATTAAAAGATCAACATAAACATTGAACAAATATAAATAATTATTTAAAATAATAAAATTAATTTTAAGTGATTAAGGGAAAAGTATGAGTGTGCAAAGGCTCGTATAACAAGGGGGGTTTACTTTTTTTCTGAGTTTATTTTTTTAAACATTATAATCTTATTTTAGATGCCGTCACCATCCCCCATTTCAGTATTGCTGTAAGTGTAAGCACTGGCAAGTTAAAGTTTTTTTTTTGTTGAAAAATCTACCAAAATGTAAGACCCCCCCCCTTCACACACACAAGCAAGAGAAATAGGATTTTTAATAATTTAGGCTTTTATTTTGCTTGTCAGATTTTTTTTGAAGCCCCTTCCTCCTCCCGACACTTTAAACAAATAAAACTCTTTCATGTCTGACAGACTTTTCAAAAATAAATAACAAAAACTTGCAAGTACTTATTTATGAATGCATTACAATACACTGCATTTGTAATTTTTTATTATAATGCTGTTACAGTATATATTTGACACACGGGTACTTGACATTACATAAAATTGCCGGTAAATCATTTAGAAAAAAAGATCCTTACCTATAGTCTACTAATTTAAAAATATTTTTGCATATGTCTTATATAAAATGTAATTTTTCAAAGGGTTCAGTCGTTGTAGACTTTGTTCTTTATTGTCTTTTTTCACCATTTACTGCAAAAAGTGAACCTTTAGGCGGAAAGTATTTACACCTATATCTTCATTGTTTATGACGTCACAGTTACGTTACATCATAGATTCAACGTAATAGAAAACTGTCACGGCACTGTACGTAATTTGAACTGTAAACCTGCACGGCAGCGAACAGGTTAAGTTGTATAAAAAAAGTGGCACCTAACAATAAATTTAGGTACTTAGTCTAAGTACATTAAAATACCAGGATCTATTACATACTCACGAAGGGTTAACAAAAAGTTTGTGGATTGAGGCTATAAAATTAGTACTATTTTGTCTGAGCTTACAAAAATTCATAAAAAAAGAAGATAAAAAACAAAAAAAGTAAAGAAGTGTTGAAAAGAACTATATGCGGTATATATTTGCCCCACAAAAGTCAAATTTTGAAGACTTCCTGAAATATGCTGAATTCAATAAATTGTAAAAGAAATATAAATTAACAGAAAATATTATAGTGTCAAAGCAGCGTATTTACAATCTTTGTTTTTAATACGTCACAAACTAGTCCGATTTTATATCCTTTTTCAGAAAGAGGACAAAATGGACAAAACTTCAACAATTTTAGCTTTAAGATTTATTAAGCGTAAATTTGTTCAGGAACAATATTGACATATTTCATTGATTTTATCATTCTACAAATTATATCAAAATATTGATCCTGAACACACATGGGCTCGGTGAATTTTACTCAAAATATCCGAGAAATATGTACATTTTTTCTGTAAAATTCATAAAAAACTGAAATTTCCGTCATGTTTGTGACGTCAGTACATACATATGCGTCATTACTAAAGAAAAAATTCAGTGCTTTGAGGTCAGCATATACAACCTTCGTACTCCCCTGTTTAAGAACTTAATCAAATATATCTCCTTCAAAGTTTGATTTGGGGGGAAATATTGGTTATTACCAAATAAAGTCCTTTTAGCTTCATACGTTCATTATTTCCCAAATTGTTTTAAAATAGAGACGATATTCATTTATATGATCACCTGGCACCGTCACCTATTAGTTTCATGACTTCCGATAACGTAATTATTTTTCAAAGTCTGCTTTTTCTACCTCGTATACTTATTTTGATGAGATTCCCTTGAGCTGAGTACAGACTTCAACCCGTCTTGTTTTCTTGACTTAACAATGTCATCAACAGCAGCTTTTATTGCATATATTATTGCATATAAACATTGGGAGAGATCCATGCTTAATTGTGCCAGCATATTTTAAAAGTATCTTTTTCAATGGGCAAAACTTTATAGAATATTGGAAAATAAAATCCCTCCGCCCTTTTGACGTCATTGTCAAAGCATCATTTGTTTGTTTATTTCATGTAAATTTTGAAATAAAATTTCATAGAACTTCCAGAATGAGGTAAAAATATATTTTATGGAACAATAGTGTCCCAACATATACCTGAATTAGCGGAAACGTTGAATGTCAGCAAATGTTTATTTTAAGTTATCTTAGTTTGGTCGAAAATACATCATTTTCGAGGTTGCGCAGCCTGGACATACCACTGCATACAAAAAACTTTACTAATTTATTTAAAAATAAAATTTATAATTTGTGGTTTATTCTTCAAATGGAAAAGATGATGATAGCTAAATATTTTAAAATTCTTTGATGTACCTTAGGCGGTTTTAATTTTATTGCGCTAGTCCACGAACTTTTTGATAGCCCTAGTATACGAATTACATTTTACATGAATTGCTTAGGAAACTTTTCAGATGTACTTATTATTTTTTTTCTAGATCTAAAGATCTAGCCCATATAAAAGAAATATGGAATTACTTTGGAGGATTTCTATTTGGCTGTGTGTAATTTTCAAGGTAGGCAATATCAAAATATTTTATTATATTTATCAATATTGAGATCATCTACATAAAATTAATATTTAGGGAGAGGGCTTCATCAGTTTTTAGACCTTGTGCCCGATCCCTTTGTAATTAGAAAGTACAATGAGATTTGTTCAAACTAACCAACGGCGAAGAAAGCAGCGTTCAGTTATTCTGAAGGTTACTACAAAGAGTTCTAAAGAGGCAAAAAAAAAAATTTTAATATTTTTTTGTTTACGAATAATTGCTTGAAACTTATAAAAACTCCAGTATGGAAATGAACTTACATATAACATTATGTGATTTTATAGTCCAGACCATGTATTGTGATCTTTTATATATTTAAAAAGTCTCACAATAGTAAACTGTGTTGAAGTTGTCGATGTAAAACACATCGGGAATTTTATCAATTTCTATCAAATCATGAAATACAAATACTATGACAAAATCAGTTCTAAAGATTTTTGTGTCTTTGATTTGCAATAAAAAGTTTGCTTTTTAAACTTGTCCTTTAATTACAAGTTATTGTTATACTTTTAAAATGTGTTCCTACACAATTGTATACGAAAAAAGTCTAACATTTTTTTGTTTTGCTGAGCGGGCATAAAAAATCGATGATGGACCGCTGAGTGAAATGTTGGACCACTTACGTCATAGAATGGGCAGAGCTTAATCTCAGTTTCATTCGTTGCTTTTAATCAGTGAAAGACCTGATATAACATCACGGAATATAGTACAAAATACATGTATGTCAAAAAAAATGAAATGAAAGGTATAACAAAATATTTATTGACAGAGTTCTCGGGAAAAACATGCAAAATACGTGGCAGACAGTTTGGTTCTTGGGTCCGATAAAACGCATATTCAGTCGAACTCAGTCAATAAATGTCTAATGTTTCAATTACGAAAATAACCGCATCGCACTAATGTCCTAAATGTAAATTTGAGGAAAATTTCGTTTTGCAGATATGTTTATCGCGCAGATGTCCTGCATCCTTATCTACTATACAATATGTGAGGTCCTGTCCAACCAGTGAACATGAGTGGAGATACCGAGAAAAATTAAAGAATTGTAGTAGCATAGAGCAGAACTGCACCTCATCTCGACGATTTGTGTATCATTGCGCAGTTGATGAGTGGTCGCACTCTTTACTTGAGGTTTGCGCACCCATAAGAATTGTCTTTGGTAAGTACATTTCGTAGTTTCAAGTGAAATATTATCAGTTCATGGGGATTATTCTAAATTCCATTTTGTCACAAACTATTTTATTTTTATATTTCTAATATTATTCGATTCAATACCATTTAGGGCACTGTGTTGAGTTTAATCTACAAGCTGCAAGAATTCAATACAATCTTCAATCCTGCAGAGAATTTAAAGAACCTTGTCCAGTCCATTATGATTCTTCTGACGTGTACAAATGTAAGATCTATTTAAGTACTCAATTCTCATTTTTCTTTGTTATCTTTAATGTGTAAATAAACCGTAATGTTTCTTATCTAATAAAAATTAGATGTTCTGTGTCCGCTGCCGTTTGACAAGCGGTATCGGATTCGGAAAATCTAATTTTAATTAGATTGTAATGTTTACGAACTGGAATTCCTGAAAAATTGAATAACGTGCGTAAGCTTATGCAATACTCCAAATAAATGTATATTACCTTATACGTTGTTTCTCACCCTCTGTTTTACGAGCTCGAGGGACGTTCAATACATAATGTCATTAGCTTGATGAAATACAACATAGTAGTCATATGACGCAAAGCTTCACTTTCTCTCATTATTGAATCTTTCATGAATTGATGAGTTTGTTTGACCACTTTTCATCGCAGAATTTCATCGTGCGAAGCTGGAAAACAAGGGCTATTCGAGACACTGGATTAAAAATGAATGGCCAAGAATCCGTAAACTAGAGTAAAATCAACCGCTTCATTAAAGTAGCTGTAAAACTTGCTGATATCCCAAAAATATATTAATTAAAATATGTGAAATTAACAGCAACCAATGCCTGTTTTATAGACAAGTAAACAAGTAGGTTTCAATAAACAACAATTGTATAATGGGCATCAATAATGGGTACCGTCCTTGGCAATAATGACTTATTACAACCGATGTAAATTTGCGAAATTTCAACAAATTAACACTGATTATGTTTTATTGACTAAATGACACATAACAAAATTTATAAAAATCATTTTTGGGATAGTTCATATTGTTTTAAGAAATATTTCATAGTAAAAAAAATTTAATACTCGAATTTCAACCTATATTTTTAGAAATGAGTGAAAACTACAGCGTGTAGGAATATCCACACAATTATTTTAAAAATCAAAAATTGTACTTACCCACGATTGGTTGAAATTCTTTTAAAAAATTGAAATAAGATAATAAAACGTTAATCCATTTTGCTTTAAGCCCTCAAAACAAATTTACAGTAAGATGCACTTGACAAAACTGCATAGGCCTAAGAAGAGTAAAGAATTGCAAGAACATAAAACAGTTTTATATGCAATTTTCTTAAATATTAAAGGTCTTGTTGTTCAAATTCATATTCGGAGAGGCAGTTCAATTTCTGGAGGAGTTTAGAAAACATTTTTTTGCAAAAAATTAAAGGTTTATGAGAGGAAGGAAACAGAAAGAGGAATTCACTACGTTAAATTTCTTCATGACGGCGTCCAAACCTAAAGGCCATGAAGGTGTTTTGTCACACCAACAAAATTTGCGAGATCTTTCTACCTTTGACTTGTTTCACTTCCTTAACTAAGAAAAACATCTATCAGAAAGAAAAAAAAACAAAACAGCAAATCTTAGGAGGATCTGCCATATTCCAGTACACGAAGGGTCATACTGAAAAATGTGTTCGAAAAACAAGTAGAAATTGAATGAAAATTTTACGCGTTTTAATTGAAAGAGAATGTTTTAGTTAAATTATTAAGACTAAATCGTAGAAAACTGTTTTTTGTTTCTTTCCGAGCCCCAATGACATTATTTATTGAACGCCCCTCGTATGTTTATGAGGCTCAATGTTGTTTCAATTTTATCAAAATATACGTTTCCTTGAAAATCCGTGTTATTTCTTTTTCATTCAAACGCATATACAAAGAACTGTATTGAACACATTATGGTGCATTTTCCTTACATATCACCAATGGATCAATCGATCACTCAGCTATGTTAAGGGAGGTCAGAGTTCACAATCCTTATACATAGTATTGGAAGTTTAATTGTGACGTAATTGAAATTTAACAAGAAACAGAAATTAATTAACGACATGATCATGCATAAATAACAACTTGAATTTAATTATTCTATCGACTATTTACAAAATCTTGATAGCATTACAGTCAAGTAATAGAAGAAACCATTATATCAAATATGACGTCATCATCCTTGACATGACGCAACACAGATGATCCAGGGTACTAGATTCTCATCATTAAAATTAACAGAAAATAATTTATTGAACACAATGTGTATATAATATGAATATATCTAGTAGCATTGAAACTGCACAAGTATAAGAAATGTAGAGAATACCGCTAAATATAGAAATAGAAAATATCGCATATTCCTTATTTACATGTATTCAGTTGCTTTGTTTCATTTTTTTAAAAGAAGTAATACATATTAAAACGATGCAAAGGTCACAATTTCCATATCGGTCCTGAACATAGCTGAGCAATTTGAATTATCCCGCTTCAGACAAATTTGTAGGCTGCTGAATCGATAAAGGCTGATCACATGATGCCCTGAAATTTTCCATATTACTTCTCCGTCGAGGTTTAATATGAAAATCGGGCACGCAATTCTGTTCGAAGCGTTGTAATTGTAAATAAAATTGGCGGCTGGAAACGGTTTACGTAGGTAGTTTAGTTAAAATCCTTGTTACTATAACGATATTTTATGTAGATTGTTATTGGATTAAAAGTTAATATTTTCATAATATGCACAAATATTTTTTTTATATATCGATAAAGGTTTTCAGCGGGATAAATTCGTAACACAGTCAGTTAGTGACCTAATACAGATTCATACAGGGTGTGAAAGGGAAATCCGTATTGGGTCACTTACTGACTGTGTAACTAATATTACATGGATTTTTTGTTTTGTAACATGCATATTCTAGATTTGTAAGCTCTAAAAATTCCTAATATTGAATAATCTCTTTCACTCATCTTGTGATAATTGAAATAAAATATCCATACTCGTTGCCTTTCAGACCAACGCTGTTTTCACGTTCACAAGTCAACATTCCTGAAATATAAATCTGATGACGAATCAAATGGTGATGCATTTAATAGATTTTTAATCAAACAAAATAATGATCGAACTCTTCCTGAAAATGGAACTGAAAAGCTATATTATACGAAGACACTGATGTCACTGATATGTCTATTAACTTATATTAATAAGTAAAATAATAAATCTGTAGATGTCACTTACATTTTCATATATTTATCTAAATATTATGAAATAGTTTCAATTTTTTTAGACGACTTTGATTGGCCTTTAATGTGTTTTTAACTGATGTATAGGAACATTTTAATTGTTTATATTGTATTTTGAGATGAGGTTTATATTTTTTCTTCAATTTTTGTAATTTCTCTTAACATCACACAATAAATTTGAACGCCGATTTTTGTGGGGAACAGAATGATTAAATGTTTTGAAACACATCAAGTGTATTGAAAAAAAGATACTTTTCACAAAATTTTACTATAGAAGTCGTTATTATAACAAAACAATTAAGCCATATCTGCTATTAAAGGGGCATGGGCGCATTTTCAATTAGATTTTTTAAACCAATTTTTATGCTTACAATTCCTAACTAAGAGATCATCCAATGATCAGTAATCATTTCAATATCATTAATTAATTGACAAACGAGTTATAGAACTTAAAGTCCATAAAAATGTTAACAAGGTTCGTGTGTTATTTTTGTTTACATATAGAAATTATTATATTTATAGCAAAATAAAATTCAGCAAATTATTGTCTAATTATTTTTAGTTTTAACTCCTTAATTGAAACTATCTGCATTGAACGAACATATATTAGTATATTAATCTATATAAACAAAACACGGCACATACCCTGTTTACACACTGTAAAATTGCATATTTTCGTGGGGTCAAATTTCCGTGGTTGAAGGAGAAAAATGTTGGTTTGTGGGGATTTGATTTCCGTGGATAAAGAACTTTTTAGTAGTTTGCATATGAAAATTTACATTTCATGGTGGACATGAATTATAGGGTCTTTTTATACCACGAAACAACGAAAATTAAACTCACACGAAAATTATTGAACTTACTGTAGCAAAGGTTTGGAGCTCTTGAATTATATTGTAACTCAACAACTGAAGTTCAAATTTTTGATGATCATTAGAAAGACCTCAGTTAAATGTTTGTAAAAATGGAAAAATAATTATGAAATTTTTTTGCATCTTTGCCCATTTAAGAATTTTCATAAATATTGATAAAGGAAGTACATAAACAGTAGGTCTATACATAGACACGCATGTCAACGGGAAATCATTGAAAATGAGGCATGTTGCATTTTGACAACGATTATCAATAAAATATTAATATGCGTCATAACAGAGTAAATGCTTGATACTGAATACATTAAAAGATAAATATCATTTATCCGCTGTCCATCCACGTCAAAAGGGGTTGTTTCTCAAACAGCCTGCCTCATTTTCTTGAAGCCATGTTTGTTTATTAATCTAAAAGTAGCGACGGCGTCACGTGATGGATTTATTTTAAAATAGCCATTTTCTCCCTGCTAGGATTATGAATAATCATAATTTGATAAGTTTTAACGCATTTAATTTTAATGGTATAATTTACTGTACATGTATTTTCGTAACTTATATTGGTAACCAAAATGTATTAATTTCCCACCGTAATTAAACTGGCGCAAGTTATAAGTTTTAAAAAGTGGTACTTTATTTCACTAAACAAACTATCTTGTAGAGATTTAAGCAATTATAGACAGGGGAAAATCGTCATTATGCTAATTGTGTTTAAAAAAAAAATAAAATGTGTTAGAAAAAAAGATATTACTAAATGACTACTGACAAAACGAGTTATAATCTTAAAGATTATCTTTTTTATTTTGATCTGTTTGATGTTTATCTTACTTTCATTTTTTAAGATTTTACTGTTAACCTTGTTTTCAGGGCAGATGAAACAAACCAAAAAATGGATGCCTGGATCGGTATATACATGTATATTTTTGGCATAATTGTATTGCAAATGATGAAAATAACAAATTTCTAGAATATAAAGAAATTGTAAACCTTTTGTGATGTTCAAAAGTTTGCCCTTCTGAAACCATCCTCATCAATCTAAACAAATATTTTTCACTTCAAATCCCATTTTTGTGAAATTTAGAATGAAAAAATGAAAACTAAGCGGTGAAACGTATTCATTTTACTCATTCAAACATGATCTAAGTATTTATTTTCCCTTTTTTACATATGTTTTTTGTAGCAACTACCCTTAATTGTCTATTAACAAATAATAAATAATTAGAATCAATTTTTTATAAGCAGGTTGCATATATAAAAGAATTTTTTGTCATAATGAACATGCGCCATTTATTGTTGATTTTGTTCATATAATGCATAATTATGCATTATAAATTATAAATATAGAGGAAAACAAAACAAACACGATTTTAAACACTTTTATTTTGTAATTGACGATCGTTGGTCCTTTAATACCTGCCTTCTGTTTTCATCAATAATTTGCAACTTGAAGAAAGATCCAGATTCTAACAAAAATTATCCGTTTAGTCCGTGAAATACCTATAAAACCTGTAAAGTTTTTATATTTCTGTGTACTCGACATGAGCTACATCAGATCTTGAAAATAATAAATCTTAACCGATACACCAAATCCCTGTACATGGTATATTCTCCTGTCATGATTGCATCATGAGTCAATTGGAGACTTAAGCATTTTTTACAATAAAATTCGTTTTATTCAACAAATTTTAGTGGCATGTTTCTACCTAGTAATGGACATTTGCGGAATAGCGTACAGTGGACATCATACTTCAGACTTCGGACTTTAAATAAGGGGTAACATCACAAAGTGTAGAATTTATAAATCATCTTTGCATTTGAATTAATAATGAACTGGCATTTGATATTATGGTTATCAAAAAACAACATACTTTTGCGATATTTATTAATAGGAAATGAGCAACACTTGGATTATTTCAATGTTTCAGTCATTCTCTTTGGAATCGGAACTCGTGTCAAAAATGTCTTTTCTTTTCTCTCTTATTTACTTCTTTATTGAATTATTACTTACCTTTTCAGTTCGATTATTAATAATTAAATTTCAAGATTTTTCTGTTTTAAGAATTCTATATGCCTGTTTTAACACC
>PRKT01000891.1:31526-118990 GCA_003671525.1 Saccostrea glomerata | reverse complement strand
GGGGGGGGGGGGGAGAAGATGTTTTAAAAATATTTTCCGTTTTACGTTGATTTCTATGGTGAAAAACACATGTTGTACCATAATTTTAAAGTTTTCTCTCCTTGTTTTCCCAAATAAGTAATGTTTTATGAAAATCCATAAAATTATCTTTGAAAAATATTAAAAATTCATCAAATATGTTAAATTTTGAAAATTGACTTGGAGGTGGGCCGCAGAACAATACTATCGTTCGCAGTTCTTTTCAGAATCGACTTGCTTATTCAGTACATATCTTATACATGTATACCAAATAACTGAATATATTAAGCTTTAGGTACTTTTAACATTTCTTTTATTCAATATTCAACAAAATGTAAAAAAGAAAAAAAAAACAAACTAATAAACAAAACTTACAAACATAATACCTCAATTTTTCTTATCTCTGAGAAGCAGCTTTTATTTATTTTCATTAACCTTGGTTTCTAATTGTCTACTGTGTTTAAAATAGGCCAATTTAAAAGGAGTTTTTATACAGTAAAATTTTAAACTAAAGATTTGACAAAATTGATGCTTTCTACTCAATTCATTTTCCAGCTAAAACTTATACCGAGGAAATGGGAATTGAAAAGTATAATGCATGAAGTTGTTCTTTCAGTTTGCAAATTAGAAAAAAAAAGAGTGTGAAGCTGAAATATAGCGTCGGTAAAATTCCTTTTCTGAGATTGTAGTTGTTTGTAGTTCATATTTGATACTTTTCAATTTAATTCTGCATACTAAAATATAAGTTATTTCGAGACAGTTCTATGTTTACAAATTAATTCTTTGCAAGCGCTCAGATTCAACCAGTCATATTACGAATTTCAAAATCCTTCGATCGATCTAAATTGTTCAGTTATGAGAGGCCTATACATTTTCATGTAATTTGTTATAAATTTTTTATTTTCAATTTTTTAAACAGCTCCCTTTGAAAAGTCCGCCTTTAAATGTCGAAGTCCGAAGTCCGCTGTTCGCTGTACACTATTCAGCAAATGTTCACTAGAGTACCTATTTAAAGCTGTGTCTTCAAATATTAGATGAGGGGACTTGTCCCCTCGTCTTTTGTATTTAAATTTACAAAAACAGACCAAAAATAAAAATTAAAACAGCATTTTCCTGAAAATAGCTGGTTGGATTTTCTCCAATATCTGAAAATAGATATATTATCATACTAATAGATTAAAAACAATGAAAAAAATGAAAATTGAAAAATGAAATTGAACAAGATTGAAAAAAGTGTTAAAAATTTCAAACATCACAAAAATTCTGGTGTGAAAGATCCGCTTCAAGAGTGCGCTCAAATATCCTAGTACTGTTTTTCTATATATGTCAAATAAAGTCTACTAAAATTTGACAAGTATTGGAAAAGCGTGGTAGTATTGCAAGGGCGTTGATAGAAGTTCCTATTGTAATGTTTTTTTTTTTTTTTTCAAATGAATTTAAGCGAAACCCATCAACAAGACGGTGTTTAGTGAATTCATAGTTTTGTCTTTAAGAAAAGTAGACTTACTTACTGTTTTTATATCCAACTTGCATGTGTTATCCAGTGCTAGATCTAGATATAACATGACATGTAAACATGGAACATGGACAAAAGAGGTAAAAGGAATTCCTAAGACCAAATTCTCACTTCATTTAAAAGCTACGCGTTTCCATACAAACAGCTGATAATCAATGTTGATCAAACTTTGAGTCATAGAGAACTCCACTCACTGTCGTTTTGGTGATTTCATGGAAAGTTTATTGGGTATAACCACACATTTGGGTGTATACATATTGCGAACAGAGTATCCTCTAGTGGATGGGAAGATTATACATATGTCTTATCTTATCAAATTTGCATTTTGGGGGATATATTTTGCTGGTAAATATGGTTTTTTTTTTAAAGAAAAAAGATCAGTATTTTATGGCGATTTGACAGGTAATGTTGAATAAGCATATGGCTTGTCCATGTTTTTATTTCATTTTTTCTTTACTAAAATTATTTCATTCTAATAAGTTTGTTAAGATATCTTTAAATTATTAAATTAGTAGAAATTGAATATATTGACAAACAATTCATGTTTAAAGAAAAAGTACGTATAGGGCACTCTGGTCGCTTCGAGGTAATACAATGTACATTCCATCCACAATATCATATATTGTATTATACTCGATGATTTATCGCTGTTAATTGAATTTAAATCAGATTATTAGGAACCAAGATGGCATTCCGACTGAAGTTCACCATGTTGTGACGTTGTAGAGCGCCCCCTTAAAAGGTATTCTGTATGTTTTTAGCCGGACTTTGCTGAGAGCAAAGTCCTGGCTATAAAAATCATGATCGACTGTCCTACTATAATAGCACAGTAAACAAAAAAACCAAGCAGCGTCAAAGTGGACGCTTCCGATAAAAAAAAATAGTTCCAAATTGCGGGACGATATTCAAACAAATACTTTCAACATCCCAATCGTTGGAAAAGTTAATGATCAATATTTTTGCTTGAGAATAAACTGAAAGAGAAATTAGATATTTGTCTATTGGGATAATCTTGATATACCAAAGTGTGCACATATGCTGCTGAATGTATATTGTAAGCGAACTATTTTCAACAGCGCAGTCTTTTCGAATTGTTGAAATTGTTGAAGAGTTTCATGTTTCATACCGTGTTATGTTAGTGGTTATAGTCTGTTTTGAGTTTAAGCAAATTAATAGAAGAATGAATTGGAATTTTAAGAATTAACATTTGTGTTGTCGCATGACAAGGTACAGGGTTGCTCTATATAGTCGTCGATAAAAGTACTGTTTGTTTGAAAGTAAAAGAATGCCTATGTCTATGAAATACACATGTGCATTATTTAAGTAATCCAAGACTGAATTTATATATTATGAGTAAAAGATGGTAATTGAATAGAAAATATGCGAGAATTTCTTGGAAATATTAATCTATACTAATCAAAATTTCTAAGGCCCCACGTAAGTTTTTGTTTTACACTGCTTTTATATTAAATAATTCAGACAATATAAAATGAAAACTATACAGGATAAAAAGAAGCAAAATATTTTTTTTCACTTAATCTAATTATATTGAAGGACTTTAACACAAAATGCTGAAGAGTGAAGGCACCCTAGAATTAAAAATTCGCAACGTTCAATACTGTTTTTATCATCCGTGCAAACGAATTAAGATCAAAGCAATTGCTTCTCAAAGCGTTCACACAATTAAAGAAAAATCTTTATTGAAGGTTATTCCAAGTATGGACTAGGCAGTCCTTTATATTTCCGGCAGATTCTGCTGCTGGAAAAGCGCTCAATCTCTGGTCCATCTTGTCCTGTTCATGTTCTATAGGGTTGAGATGTGGATGACATTGAAGCTTACCGAAATTGTTTGTACCCAATATTAATCCTACAGTGCATAAGATTTTCTTAAACGCATTCCCCACTCTTCCAGTTTGTTTCTAATAATTTGGATAATTAAGGATACTTGAATTAATTTTTAATGCATGCAGAGCAATTGCACTTGCAGATAAGTTCCTTCCACAATAGAAAGTAATTCTTATGTAGTAGCACTGTTGATGTGTCGTTGCAGTGCGTGTATACGCCTTGACCATGGGCACTTCCGGTTCCGGTTTGAGTGAATTTCCGGTTAAACTCTAGGGTGGTTAAGTGGTATTTCTTGAAAATCTAGCAATTTTTAATGATTATGAGGAATACACGTAAGCTTTGTTCATCTTCCTGACGATTTTTTTTACGGTTTTAAATAAAAAAAAAATACAAAGGAAGGAAATACAACTTTCCTTTACTACCACCAGCTTGGACCATGGCAACTTCACTTGCACATTGTCTTTCGTACATACACGGCATTTAAACAAGCTTTTTTTGTGTTTTTCCTAAACAACTGAAGATGGAGAATACATGGCAATTAAAATAAATAGAAGATACACTCGAAAACGTATAAAACTCGCACTTCATGCTTTTTAACAAAAAGGGTCATGGATGAGTAATTACACATTCGATTTCAATTTTTTTTTTTTTGGTCGTAACAGGCAATAATCTAAAAATTAAGTCAAAATTGTGAACAAATAGTAAATTAAGGTTATTAAATACTTAAAATCATAAAAGTGGGGACTTTTTTTGACAAAATTTTGACAAGTATACTAAATTTCAAAATCATAACATTTGTGGGGGTCTAGACTGTTGATTTTAATTACTGGTATATGAGATATTTTAAAAATTATAATCATTCAAATTCTACCTGTTAAAAATCAATGGCCAAAAGGAAAAAAATAAATCGTATGTACTAATTTCGTACCCAAGGAAGAAGATTCTACACCTTTTAGACTTTCAGACTACAAGTTTTGTAGTAGGAATTTTCTCGCGGGAGAATTCAATAGATCAAATTGATGATGACATGAAAATGGAAACTTTCAAATGTGTCAACGCATCAGAGAATCTAAGGTTTTCTGAAACTGTGTCAGATGATGATTTGTGAGAGCTAATTGACTCTCAGAAAAATCCCATTACTTGGGAAAATACGCAGAAATACGAATTGGAGTGTTGAAATGTTTAATAAATGGTGCGCTTCTCGAGATAATGTATCCTACATTTACATGGTGGAAAATGAACGCACAAATGCTAAATTACTGGTAACAACGCTTTGTAATAGGTAAACGGCAGTGAATATTCCTCGCGTAGTGTCTACTTCATTGTTTGTAGATTACTGAGTCATTTGTACGAAAGCCCAGAAGGCTCATTCGAGATTCAAGTTTCGAAATACGAGATTCGAAATTCGTATTTTGAAATTGGAGTTTCGATATGCAAGACACAAACTAACCAATCAAAAGTGGTTTAAACATTTGATTACTCCTCTTTGTTTTGTTTTTAATATCAAGAAATCGTTGAATATATTGATAACAAATGAGTCATTTGCTAAATGATATTGCAAGATAAAATGTTTTATGTATTTAAAACGAAATAAAAACAAAATTTTGACTACAGTGTGAAAAATACATACATAATTTTATTTTTCTCATTAAACAAAATAGGAAATACGTATAAATGGAATATAATATGGTTTTATCGTTGACTTGTGGACTAAGTAGGTAGGTCAACTATTTTTTTATCAGATCATTTCTGAGGGAGAATATTGTATTGATTATAATTAAATATGAAATACTAGTATATAATGAATCGTCTTTATACTGCACAGTTTTTCAAGGGTATATATTTTATTAATTTTGAAAAGGCTACATTTGTGCAGTGAGACTTGACTGCTGAATCGAACTGTAACGTTACAAGGTGTATAAGGTTTCACGAGTATATTTTAGTCTTTGGTAATAACGGAACGGTCAGAGACTAAAATTCAAAACCATAACGCTATATTCTGCATCTAATTTAGACTCATATTGATATAAAATAAAATATATGCCGCATTTAATTAAATTCACATTTGCAATCTGTATTGTGTATATAATTTTTAATTAATTCAAGAAATCAATGCCTATGATGAAGATAAGTAATTAAATACTTAATTTTTCTGTATTTCCTCTATCAGGAAAACGATCGAAATATTTATTTTTCAATACTAAGTCGCCTTTCAAGTTTTACAAAGAAACATTTTCATTTTGGAAATTTTTTCATTGTATTTGGAAAAATAGGCAGGTGGTTTGGGTAGGTTGGGTTTATTGTTAATCCTTAGACACTTGACACTTATTTGTTACTTTATTTATATGTCATCAACCCCGGAAACAAAATAGACAATACAAAAATATATATTTACTCCTGATAAATGTATTCTATGTAATATTGATGAAGCCACAATATAAACTGAAGTATATCTTGCTGATCAAAAATTCAAATAATCATTTAAATTTCCTTCTAATATATAAATTACAATCTTTCTTGCATTGTAATTTAATCAAATGACTCATTTGATATAAATATATATAACAATTTCTTGATAGTAAAATCATAATAAAGGAGAGTAATCAAATGTGGAACCCGCTTTTGATTGGTTAGTCTGAGTCTTGAATCTCGAAACTCGGATTTCGAATCTCGTACTTCGAATCTCGAATTTCGTATTTCGAACCTCGAATCTCGAATGAGCCTCTGGGCTTTTGTACATTTGCGAGAGGAAAACGTTCATAATATGAATTTTCTTGATGAACATAACCAGCATTTTGCTTTTTTCCGTAACGTTTTCCTCTATATCTGTAATATATTCGGTTTGAGGGCATATGACGAACACAGACATCTAAAGTGCTCCCAGTTTGAAATAGGGCAAGATGAGCACGGAAAATGTATTCGATTAACAGGCAGATCACCAAAGACTTACAATGAAGGAATTGCAAATAATGAAGCTTACTAATAAAGTTTCCTTAGGCTTGCTGTCCCACTTTACCTGTGATTTCCTTCATCAACCCCTTTAATCCTTTAATGCTCTCCATGCAATTCATCAGAGTGATTATTTTATTTCAAACCCTGGCTAAACTCATTCATTATCTTAATACAGTACTGAATAGTAAAATATCATTGATTCAAATTCTTGAAAATAAGGGATGTGGAAAATAATAAATGTGGGCTTTAAAGCATCACCATAATTTGAAATAAAATATTGGATATGGATAAATGCTTTTTAAAGTCTTTTCCTATGTTTTCTGCTTATACAAAGTGTCAGGGTTATACATGTATACCGTATAAGCAGAATTTTTAGTGAGGATTTAATTTTGGCATTTTTTTTAGCGAGGGTGCTAAGATCGATATATTGAATATCGCTAGAAATTGATTGTGTTTTATTTGTAATAGCTTTTTTAGTACACATTTAAGAATCGCTAAAATTGCTTTTTGCTAAAAATAAAATGCATTTTTTAAGGATAAATTGCTTACTTTGTGTCTCACTTTAATGTCCTTTTATTTGGCATATCTCATGGTTTTCCTAAAGAACAATTTATGAAAATCCATATACATATCTATTTAAATATCAAACATCATTGAAATATGGTAAAAAAAAATTCTGGCTGCTTAGTATAGAAATGAATATCAATTTAAAAGAAGGTTTTTTTCTGCTGATTCAAGCGCGTACATAGCATCATTGTTTAATAATAAAATTGTTTAAGAGCGGAAGAAAGAATATAAATTAAATTGTAAATCCGACTCATAAGTACTTAAAGAGACGTTGAAAATATAAGACTGTTCAAGTAAAAACGGTCCTGCTATTTCCCAAACAAGATCATTCAATCTTTGTACATTTGGCCATACTCTTAACCTCACCTGTTATGCAACTTTACATGTAGCTTGGTGATGTTTTTTTACCTTTTAACGAAATAAATGCTGATCAGTCACAAGTATCAAGTACTTTAAAATAATGAAAGAAAAAAATGGGGTCAGTGATATGAATTTTGAAATATGGGTCATAATATGTGATTTTCTTGCAAAAAAAGGTGTAAATTATATCTAGACTTATTGGACATTTCTTCATTTTTTTGGCAAAATTCTTGAAGGAAGGTGTAGAACTTAGTCTAAAACTGTTTTGTTAAATGAAATACAGTACAGATTTAAGTTTTTTTATTGTGAAGAAACATGGCAAAATGAGTCGTAAACAAAATGGTCAGTTTACTTATATGAAAAAAGTGTAAATTTTTAAGGTAGCAATTAACGTCTTTCTTAGCAATCCTAACTGTAATTGTAGTATATTGAACACTGTAATTAGTGATGAGGTTTTGAGGACGGGGTTTAGTGTTTATGATGGGCTACTCCAACACAGTCATCAGGTACTGGTCATCGATGTCGTTCAAAAAGTCCAGTTCAAAATTTTCTTTAGTATTTTCCATTGCTACTGTTTTCCTGGTTAGAGATAAAACTTTCGATGACATCGCCGTTGACATCTCACGCTTTTTTTGTTTCATTCAGACGGTTTGCATAGTGTTAAATGCTCAACTCGGATTTGTATCCTGATAATTAAATGATGTGTCGTGCCTCGTATCCCCATTCGTCAAGGATTATATGCAAATAGCCCTTTTACAATGGTTAGTGTAAATTAAATAAATCTCCGCGTCCGAGGTGTCCGCAAATCTAGCTATTTTTACCTGTTTATATTTTTGACTTCAACGACGAGCCTATTGTGACGTCACATTGTTCTTGGAGTCGTGAAGGTTTAATTACATCACTTTTTATAAATCTTTCAATAAAATGAATTTAACAGGAAAGGTGGGAAAATTCTCTATTCATTTTTCCTAGTCAGTCAATAGTGAAAAAAAATATTGACGGTCAAAATTTTTCGGGTGGAATGATATTTCAATTATCTTTTATTCGTCTATATAGAGTTATATAGTGAGAATATTTTACTGAATATACAAAACAGAATTATTGGCTTATATTAATATTAGGAATAATCAATTTAATAAGTTGCACAAGCCTTAAGGTCTTAGTTACAGTCTGGTGTTAATTTGTATATCGTTTGTTACATGGTTTTTTAGTATATTATGAATCTAATTAATTTTTACTCTTCACATTTACCAGAGACCTTGTAGACGGATTGCTTTCTTTTATAGGTGATAAGTGGCAACATATTTATACTCAACTTTGCGAATCTATGCAATAATTTTATGAGTAACCTTTTGAAAATAAATTACCTTTTCCCAATATATGCGTCTACATATGTATCTAACGCAAAATTAGCTCGTTATTTTATTGTTTATAAGTAAGAGGTACATTCATTTGCAAAAGAAAAATTCATGTACAGTGAAAATTTTGACACCTGAATAATCCGACACACTGTTAAATCCGACATTAAATTTATTTCCCATTGTTGCATTTTCTTTGTTTCTTACACTGTGCAATCCGGCACCCTGTCTATTCCGACACAAAATATGTCTCCCAGTGCATGTCGGATTAGACAGGTTTCACTGTATATTGAACATTTCTATCTGGAGATTTAGAATTTTATCAATCTTTGAATACATATAAAAGAATTTACCACGCCTTGAATATATGTTAAACACGAATACAAAAAAATTTATGTTTTGCTGAAAATAAGCAAATTTATTCTTTAATGGAGACATCCTCTCATTTTTTTTTCGAACATTTTAAATTGATACAATTATATAAATAATGAAAAAAACCACTGTACTCATTTCCAAGATTCTGGAATGTGTTTATTAGTTTTACCTGTTGAGGTAATGATTTTGCATCCATATCTATAGTCACACTGACTTCTGCTACAATTGCATCTCCTTTGACATTCTAGTCCATAGGTCGGATATGGACAGATGTTGCTGCAGTTGTATCCTTCATATCCAATTTCACACTCTGTTATATAAAAGTGATCCATGAAAAGAAAAATGATTAAAATCTAAAAAAAAAATGAGGTATCTCGTTTGTTATGAATATATAAACAATCTTTTTTTCAAAACATAAATGGATACATGAGGACAAAAAAAGCAGTTTCCACGACCTACAGTGGATAATAACCCGCGACGTTAGAGCAGACCAAAGTTATTGTTCTTTGTTTGAAATTGATAACAAAGAAAGGTATTTTCCCCATTCCTGAACTTAGATTATGGATACATGTCATTGTCGTGTGAGACTAATTTTTCCCCAACATGTAAACTGCTTACATTACGGCAGAAAAAAATTCCGTTGTCCTAATCATGCCATTATTAGGAAAGCACAGACGACTCATTCAAGATTCAAGTTTCGAAATACAAGATTCGAAATTCGATATTCGAAATTCGACTTTCAAAATTCAAGATAAAACTAACCAATCAAAAGCGTTTTCAATTTTTGATTACTCCCCTTTATAATATTTTTACTATCAAGAAATCATCGAATGTATTTATAACAAATGGGTCATTTTTAAAAATGATCATGCAAGAAAAAATGTTTGATGTATCAAAACCATATAAAATCAAAATTCAGAATACATTTTGAAAAAAATATTTAAATCTTAGGTCGACTTATTTTGTAATAGATCAATGAGGGAGAAAATAATTATTGATCAGATATGAAATGATAAGAATCATCTCAACACTACACAGTTATACAAGGATATTTATATTAATTTTATTACATTTATAAAAGGTACATTTTCGAAGTTAGACTCGACTGCTGAATTGTAATAATGTAGTGTTATAAGGTGTTACTGGTATCCTTCAGTCTTCGACCATAATGCTATGGTCAGAGACTAGAATATAAAACAATAACAATAATATGTTCTCCAGCTAATTTAGGCTCAGCTACTATTTGATATCAGATAAAATAAATGCCGCATCTATTGTATTTCACATTGCCAATCTGCATGTAAAGGGTGTTTCAACAAACATGTCGCGACTTTGCGGTTTCAATATAAAGTTAAGACAGTATTAAAGAAAGATTTTTTTGCAAAAATGAAAACCACATAACCAAACAATTTTATCAATATGAAAGTTGATGTAATTCCTAATCAATTATTTTTTAGGACAGGCATTTTTAAAGTTTAAAAAACAAACAGCAGTTTTCAATTTAACGTCATTTTTATGTGTTCTGAAAAGTCACACTATTTTCAGTTACCATCCTCATTTTGTCTCTGAAGTCCTTTATGACATATCTTTGGACATTTTTAATGAAAATTCTGTTTCCTAGAAAGATGGTTTTTATATAAGTACTTTTTTCCAAATTCTATATATTCCTATGTAAAACTTGGGTCGGCCATTTTGGTCCCACCCTTGCCCTGGGGGTCATGATTTGAACAAACTTTAATTTACACTACCTGAGGATGATTCCACATGAGTTTCATCTTTCCTAGCCCAGTGGTTCTTGAGAAGAACATTTTTAAAAGATTTTTCCTAAATATTCCTATGTAAAATTGGGTCGCCATTTTGGCCCCACCCTTGCCCCGGGGGTCATGATTTGAACAAACTTGGATATACACTACCTTGGGGTGATTCCACATGAGTTTCATCTTTCCTGGCCCAGTGGTTCTGGAGAAGATGATTTTTAAAGATTTTTCCTCTGTATTCCTTTGTAAAACTTGGGTCGGCCATTTTTGCCCCACCCTTGCCCTGGGGGTCATGATTTAAACAAACTTTAATCTACACTACCTGAGGATGCTTCCACATTAGTTTCATCTTTCCTTGCCCAGCGGTTCTGTAGAAGAAGATTTTTTTTTTTAAAATGCCATTAATTTTTTAACAAATTCATGATTATCTCCCCTTGGAAAAGAGCGTGGCCCTTCATTTGAACAAACTTGAATCCCCTTTACCCAAGGATACTTTGTGCCAAGTTTGGTTGAAATTGGCCCAGTGGTTCTTGAGAAGAAGATGAAAATGTGAAAAGTTTACCCCGACGACGACAACGACAACGACAACGACAGACGACGGACAAATTTTGATAAGAAAAGCTCACTTGAGCCTTCGGCACAGGTGAGCTAATTACGTTGCCTTTCAAGTTTTACAAAGTAACATTTTCATTGTGTTTGGAAAAATGGGCAGTTGGGGTGGGTAGGAGTGGGTTTATTGGTAATCTTTAGACACTTGTCACTCACTTGTAAGTTTATTAATTTGTCATTACCCCTGTAAACATTGGATACAATACAAAATATATATACTCCTGAAATACGTAATCTGATTAATATTTAAGAAACTATAATATAAATTGAAGTATATCTTGCTGAATAAATATCCAATGATTATTCATATTTCCTTCTAATATACTCGTATATAACACTCTTTCTTGCATTATAACTTAATCAAATGAGCAATTTGTTATGAATATATTTAGTGACTTCTTGATAGTAAAAACATAATGAAGGGGCGTAATAAAAGGTTGAACCCACTTTTGATTGGCTAGTCTGGATTTTGAATCTCGAAACTCGAATTTTGAATCTCGAATTTCAAATCTCGAATTTCGAAATTCGAATCTCGAATGAGCCTTCTGGGCTTTCGTACATTATAATATTGGTAAGTTAAAAAAATAAACGAGTAAATGTTGTTTTTTCGTTACGTTCACAGATGATCCCTTAAATAATTCGTTTCAATAAACACTGAGGTGTTTTGTAAAGAGTGATTCTTTTGATGTGAGTTGATTTTTTAAATTATTTGTAAGGCGTACTTAAAATCCAGTCAGAAAATTGCCGGTGAATAGTACATGTACGTTAAAGAAGTGTTTTCTTACCATCGCAAGATTTCTCATCAGCATTCCATTTATGTCCAAAACAGCAGATGCCGAATTCTCTAAAATAGATTAAAAAAGATAAAGGTAAATTTTCATCTTCTGATTTTTTTTCTCATTCTTAAAGTTAAAAAAAACTCTAAGTTTTTCTGATGCATTAGAAGAAAATTTAAATTTGGCTTCCTTTTGACAATTTAATATCTACAGAAAAGGAGAAGACAATTTTTAATCAGAAAAACACAAAAACTTTATCAGGAACCCTAATTAAAGCAGGTCATCTCGAAATTTTATCAGTATGTATACAGTCCATGTACAGTCAAGGGACATAATTATTTGCCACTTCAAAATGGCCACCTAAATTTCACATAGCGCACCTTGATATTTAGGAGCTGTTTAAAAATTAAGAAATTCCCATCTTACCTCAATATTATGTTAAATTGCCTTTCATCTTTAATACTTTATTTAATCTGCCGGGAATTGTCTTATACAGGTGCTCAATGTCGGAGGTTGGTATACTTTCCCAGGCAGTCCGAATTTCCGCCATCAGCTGATCTTTTGTGTTAATAATGAATTCGACACGGGTTTCCAGTGTTCTTTTTAATTTTATCCAAATGTTCTCGATGATATTTAAATCAGGGGACTGGGCAGGCCATAATGTTGTAATTATATTGTTATTTGCGATGTATTCTTTTACTAAATTTGCTCTATGAACGAGAGCATTGTCGTCCATAAATACTTATGCGTTATCTGGAAAATGTCTGGCTGAACCGGGCCAAAGGTTGTCTTGCATTTATGTTACCTTCTACACTAGTTAATGTTCCCAATCCTTTTATACAAACACAACCCCAGATCATGATACTCAGCTGTCGTCGAGATAGCGGACACACAAGCTGCGTATTGTACTTTTCCTCATCTTTTCTCCAGATATAAACTTTCTTACTTTTTCTAATTACTATCTGCCTTTCATCACTGAACACCCATTTATTCCACTCACGATCAACAGTCCCATTTCTCCTCTCCTTACACCATTTGCAGCTAGCTTTTTTGTTGGCCTCACGAATAGCGACTTTTTTCTTGGCAACCCTTCGTTTGTACCCGAGCTTTTGAATTTTTCTTTTGATAGTTCTAATACAAAATCTATGATAGTTTTCCTCATTTATAATACCTGATATATCTTCGTAAGTTCTTCGTCTGTTTTCTTAAACGACACGTGAAAGTTTGTTATTGTCTCTGTTTGTAAAGACTTTCTTCCTCCCTCACCCTCGTCGATTTTCTACCTTCCCGTTTCATCAAACTTTTTAACAATACTACGTATTTTTGACCTAGGATTCCTAATATCCTCGCCAATTCTGATGTATTTCTGTTGTTTTTATATGCTTCTACAACCATATTTCTGACGGACGTATCTAATTCTTTCCCCTTGCGACCCATGTTGTTTTCATATAAATTTATCGACAAACAATATAGCAGACGACAAAAATATTGTGTATAGGTCATCAATTTTAGTATTGCAACACAAAGACAAAATAGAATGGGAAAATCTTTTGTCTAAAAATAGCGCTAAGTCCTACTTTACCGAACATGCGAGCAAACGTGACTAAGGCGGATGTGGCGAAAAATTATGTCCCTTGACTGCATTTTGTGTACTTTATGTTAAGCTTCCATGTGGTGATTCTTTTTTACTTACACAGCACAGTTAGGGTTACAAAAAGGAGGCGGAGCCTAATTTCTACGGGAAAACTTAACTATGACATCATACAAAAATGCGTCATACAACACTTCTTTATAATACCACAGAATGAGTTAATTTGCTTAATTAAGTTAACCTGTAGGAAATCATCAAACTCCATAAAAACGTACCACAGCATTCTGTTTTATCGTTAGTTAAATCTCACATAACAAGTTATAAACAAGTCACTGATCGCAATCCACTTGTCAATGTGACGTTATTTCGTAAAACGTGACGTAGTTTGTATGCAGTGAGAGGCAGATCAAATAATTTTTTTTTTTCAACGAAAATTGTATTCTATAATTAAATTAAATATTATTTATAGATATTCTATAGACCATTAACTCGGATTCAATGTCTTCTTTGCGATTTTATTAATTCATTTTCTGTACATTACGTATTTAATTGACACTACCGTATATTTGTATGCAAGCACATCGGAGGGCAATCTAGTGCAAGGGCATACCCTAAATGGATCATAGTAAGCTTTTAAATTTTATCTCTAGAAGTATTAAGGTATCTGAAAGTGCTGCGATCCTGATGAACTCTTGAACATAATTTAATTATGTCAATATTTCATGCCGTTGACCGGCAAAAAATACAGCTTTTGGTCATACAAATATAATTTTAACAATGAAATTGCAGAATTTAGATAGGATAGTAGCATTTTTCAGAAGCAACAATGCTTGTTGAAAATATCTATAAACTAAACTTGGAATTTTAACTTGATTATGCCCTTGCATAAATGAAATTTACAGGTTACATCAATACTGCAAGTTTATGTGCTAAAATCACGTGACTGCCGCATCACGTGACAAGTCTAAATATAAAATCGAATCGTCCTTAGTATGTTGTTATTAGCCATAATTACATTTATCCGATATAAACATCATACTAAAAATAATCGCCATCCCCATTTTGAATACATTTTTCATTACAAAATATTGTCAGTATTTCCATTGTGCGCCTTAACTGCGTGATAACCTGGACATTTTTCATACAGAATGAGGGCTTCATTTTCATGTAATATTTTAAACTCTAGCTTAACAACGTTAGTCTAAGGTTCTACAAGAATTTTATTTATCCTCAACACTTTCCAGACTATATGTAAAGTTGGTTTTTGTATTTTTGCTGTAGAAGTTACATTTTTGTGTCACCTACAGAGCAGAGCTGCACTAAGGTATCATTTTACCCGGCATCTGTCTGTCTGTCTATCCGTCCGGCCGTCTATCACACATTACATCTCAAGAATTGTAAGAGATATGATGTACAATAACATCTTTTAATACTAAAGAGGAATGCCAATTTTATTTAGAATGCTTGTACTGTTTGTCTTAAAGATTTTGAAAAATACCAGCGTTAGAGTCCGTTTGACATTTGAAATACTTTGCAAAATATACTGCAAAAGGTTAAACTTAACTTATTTTTTATTATGAAAGGAAATTAAGGATTTGATAATTATCATTTATACATGTCTATATCATAAGCCAATAAGAATGTACTATGACACAATAAATTTTAGTAATCACAAAAGGAATTAAATATAAGTACAAAAATATAACCTGGGAATCGTTATTTCAAAAACTTATGTAGACTGACCTAAAGTGATACATAAATTGTTTTATCTTGTGACAAAGTTCTTATGATACATCAATTTGCTTTAATATTTTTATACATAATAGAATTAAAAAAAAAACTCCTGACTTTTAATAAACATTTGGGGGAATATGCTACGCAACATAGTTATTTTAGCCAGGGGATTTGAGCAATGGAAAATAAGCACTTACTCATTTGAATGACCAGCGTTTATAAAATTCATTTTAAGTCAACGTATGCCTACCTTTCGCAGGAAAATCCAAGTTGAGAAGAAAAAAATAAAGAAATCATTGTGATTAATATTGCCACTTCAACACGTCTCATAAACGACATTGCTGGTATTTCGCTACAATCGCAAAATAATTTTAGAACCGTTAACCAGATACATTTAGTGTTAAGTAAAATTATTTCCTCGTTTAATTTTATGATGCCATCTATATAAAAGTGTTATTGGAATTCACATTTTAAAGTACTTATTCCCTTTTCGAAATGTATTCATTGCAAAGTTTATAATACATTTTCATGAAAAAAAATACATTTACAGACTTATAAAAGTTCTCTCAAATTTGTTAATCTTTAATTGAGTATATATGCTTTGATTAATATTAAACAAACATTTATATAATATTTATAACTAGAAAGTCTGCTATTGCAAGCAATAGCTAATGTCACCCAGAATTGGACAAGTCTTTCATTTCTTTCACTAGTAATACAATACCCACTAGCTAAGCTTGGACAACTATCAACTCGTATCAGTCATTTCAGTACTTTAATTTATATTATATTGATATTTTATTCAACTGGAGAAAACATCGATGCTTTTGACAATAGTTGAGAAACCAGCATTTTATTTCAAAATCAAAATTAAAAAAAAATGTTTAAAATAAATATTTTTGTCCTGGTCATGAAGTCCGGCAAATGGCTATTTTGGGAGGGGAAAGACAAATGAAAACTATTTTCCTTCCTTATAATCAAAAAAAGCAATCTATTTTTTTTTACATTTCTATCATAAACAATATACATGTACAACATATCAATATATTAAACGATACAATTTTAGTTTGTTTCATTTGTTGTGTGTTACAATTCTAATAGTGCTGTTTAACTTAATTCCTGAAGCTGGATAATCTAAGTTTAAAGAGGTTTTTGTTTTGTCTTAATTCTGAGAAAATGAAATATCCAAAGAGTGTTTTAAAAACAATGTCGTTGAAAACTAGTATGCCTATGAATAAAATAGAAATGTATCAAAACTATTAGACCACCGTCTCAAAAGTATAAGCGTCGCTCGGCATTATTTGATACAATCATGGAAAAATATATACCAAAACATGCTTTTAAGACATTGTTTAATAAATTTCAATAAATTTATTGAATATTTGGCAAAACACTAGGATTCAACTCTCATAGCTTAAATGCACTTATTCTTTAATAAAAAAAGTAAAACTAATTTAAACTGGTTGCATCTTATAAATCATTACAGTTTAGAGCCATATGTGAAAGGAATGATAACTCTAAATAGGAACTTTGATACAAGGATTTTGAAGATAAGTTTTCTACAATGCTAATTTTGATTTTAATTAAATTTTTGTGATTCAATTTATTAATGACGTAATGTTTCTTCTATACAATACGGATGTGTTTTTTTAAAGAAATGTACTTATGAAAACATGGTATATAGTGTTGCTGGTTGTTTTGGGAGCAAAGGAATGTATTCCAGGAATCAACTGAATATTTAATACATTAAATGGCAATTTTCAACTTATGTAAATTTCTGTATTTTTTTATACTGAATGTTATCAAAATCAGCATGAATTTTATTTCAATTCCTGACCTGTTTTAAAGGCTGCTATGTTTGTTAAAAGTAAAGCTTAGACATCAGCTGTGGTGTATGGACGATCCTCAAACATTAACAATATTGGGCCTTGTGTGGAAGCTTTTTGCATCCAGTAAGAGAACAAAGAAAATTACAGCTTTTTGATAATACATGTATCAATAAGAGAAAAACTAGTATAAGAAGCAAACACGGGTAACATAAGAAGGAAACCTTTTTTAAGTTTTGATATCAACTACCTATGTTTTGAGGGACCTTTTTCAATACTACGTTGAATATCAATTTCAATTTGCATAACTGCTTTTGGCAATTGATTTACTGTTTTACTTACCAAAATGGTTAAAACGTATGTTCTAGAATCGTTAAGTAAGTAATCGTCACGAGTAAGAATTTAACTGTTGGGCCTGGAGACCGGTCCTTTGCACGAGACCGTATAAACCAAGGTTCTGTCTCGCAGAAGGTGCTGGCAGGAAAAAGATCCCTAATGGCTAAAATGGTCCTGAGTGCCAAGTACATGTATAGGACAAAAGTTTTCCACCGGTAAGTGATGACATCTCAAGTAATGAGCAAAAAACAAAAATTCTCGAGAGGAACCTTAAGCAACAAACAATCAATCAACGAAGTGAGTAGGCTGAATCGAGTGCAAGCTTTGGGTGACGTTAGGTTAATCGGTTTTGATATCATACACAAGTAAAATGTAAACTTGTATTGATAATAAATTATGTGTTTAATTTTCCTAGAGATTCAGATTAGCAGTCTGATTCATTTTTCTCGAAGCTTTAGAACATCATTAAGCGAATAGTTATATATTTAAATTTTTACTAAAGGTAAATATAAGTTCGGGTCTGCAAGTTAACAAAATGCTGTCTTCGTATTTTCATTAGGAAACCATATTGAATATCAATGGACATGTATGCTAGCAAAAATATTAACCTCAAAGGATTTTTTTGGCCTTTTCGTTCTTTTAATATTAATATTAAGTAATATTAGTATTATGTAATAGGGTCTCTGATGATGAATGAACGAAAAAGCCTGTTAGGGTTCTCACTGCCTTTTATTAACCATAATAATAGTATTGCCCTGAAATGAATAATAACACTATTGAGAATATCATAAAGTTATACATGCACAATTCAATATTAATGCAGCATAAAGAGAGATAACTCTTACATTCATTTCACATAACCAAACACTCCCTGCAAATGTTGTGCATAAAATCAAAATACTTGACACAGAATTTATGTATATGTTGATATTAAAAATATAATATCTTTATTATATAATCAGACATATTATATATCACTTTTATTAATAAAAATATATCATGAAAACAACAGCATACCATTCTGAGGGAGCAGACAACCTCCCGCATATCTATCGCTATACATCATGAAAGACTAGGAATCCAGTTGATAACTATAAATCATTATAAACTTTATACCATTCTATTATTATAAAATACATTTGTACATAATTATCTGGGCCATAAAATGGTTAGCCTTAATGCTAATAGATAAATAATTCTGACTTCTAAAATATCTCTTTTACTGTGTAAACATTACACAAATAGAATATAAAATAATTGGATATTTATTAAGTAATTAAAGATAATTCATTTAGAAAATCATCACTTTTACAATTCCTTCTGTTAAGGGCAGAAAGAAAATTTTCATTAGTCATAATTCTCATGGAGTGAAAATTTCTAGAAAAGTATATTCTGCTATTTGATGAAACATATGTCCTATCACCGACACATTCACTCTGCAATTGACATTTAAAATCCTCAATCAATCCTAAAATTACATTGATAACTTTAAAATGTATTGTTTTGGAAGGAGGGGGGGGATTTAATCCCCAAAGGTGAATGAAACAATTATAAGAATGTATTACACTACTTGGTTATAGTTATCAATGGTTTTCAAATCAATTATAATAATACCATGAAAACGAACTTGTTTTTATTAATGATATAACAAATCATAATTATACATACATGTAACCTGAAACGCAAAACATTTTTTTTCCAAACGTACCAAAACCCGATTTTACTTTAATGAAGAAATTTGGTACTAAAATACCTAATATAATGTAAAACAAGTTTAAATCTATGATTTTTAGGCTAAAATTCAACACGAATGCTTCTAATACTAAATAAATATTCTCGGCTAATAATATTTATGTGCTAATTCCTTTACAGTATCACTCGCTCTGATGTGAAGTATTTCAATAAACATTTATAATTACTGTGATTCAAGTACTCTCGCGTTTCAAGTGTATTTCATTTTTTTTCACAAAATGGCTTGCTTAGTTATGTTTTGTTTCCACTGGAATAAAAATGATGCACTTATCTTGTTTCTTCGTATTTTGATTTAATTTTTTGTGATGAAACCTTTAGATGCAGTTTCTTTCCGACATCGTTTCGTAGATTGCAGTGGATGGATCCAATTGAGGTATGTTTTTAAAAGATTGTTCCAAACATACTTTAGTTCGTGTTTTTACTCGTCTATGGTAGATTGTTGAAAATGGGACGTTTAACCTGATTTTCTTAACAAGTCAGACGTTTTAAATGTAGGATTTAATTTAGAGGATTGAGGGGTCAAAAAGCATAAGAATGATATTCTTATTTTTCCAGGCCTCTGTCTCTCGTGAGCAATGAACATGACAATTGTCATTTATGAAATGTCCTTGTGAATTTGCAAAATACCCGGTACGTTTTTCATTATCACAGTCACATATATTCATCTAACTTCTGAGATTTCAAATTACTTTCAACAAATGCCAATATTCCAATTCTGTGGTAAGTAATCATCCCTCCAAACAATTTACTTCACACAGCGTGAGGGCCCCTAACCAAGATACGCTATGCAATACCCTCTACATTTCTCCGATACAATCCTCCAACCTTTTATTTTACCATCCGATTTTACAACCAGGTCATCTAATAAATAAAAATGAATTTCTCATAGTGCTTGCGGACTTTACCACTTAATTCTGATCTATAATACTGAAGTTTCTCTTTCTTTTCACATCACTTAACCCCATTTTTATGCCCTCGTAAACGAAGTTTTTGGGTTATATTGTTTTTGTCGTGTCTGTCTGTCTTCATGTCTCTCTGTCCGTTTGCCTAGCTGTATGTAGCAGCAAAAACTTTAACCCTGTCCATAAATTATGATTCAGTGAATCCAAGACTTTCATATATCACACTTGTATTCCTTATGACAAGACCTTTCTTTGGGTAACACCAAATTTGAACTTTTCACCTTAACCGTAGAGTTTGACCCACTTTTACACAAAAAGTCCAAACTTTTACTTTGGTAATATCTTTTGAACAGTAGATACTAGGACATTTATACTTATAATATTTTTTTTTCTGAAAAGACCTTTCATTGGATACCAACAAACATGACCTTTTGACCTTGGAGATTTCCATACTTATGAAAAGCTTCAACCTTGACCGTATTTTTTAAATGCTAAGGGACAGGGTTTTCATACTTCATGTATGTTATGCTTTGACAAGATCCTTCACTGGGCATTAAGAACTTTGATCCTTTGATCTTGACCTTGGTGTTTGACCTACTTTATTTAGCAAACCTTGACAATATTTTTAAGGGTTAGGGCTAGTGCTTTCATAAGTTACATATTAAATCCTTGTGATAAGACCTTATATTCAACAGCAAGATCTTTTACATTTTGATCTTGAACTTAGAGTTTAATCTACTTTTTAAAATTTTTAATCTTGGCCATAACTTCTGAATGGATAAGACTAGGGGTTTTATTCTTTACATATGTATTTTTGTGGCAAGAACTTCATTGAATACCAATTACCATGATCTCTAGACCATGACGTTGAAGATTTCAATACTTATGAAGGCTAAGGGCTAGTAATATCATTTTTCACACATGTAGACCTTATGAGAAGACCCTTCATTGGATACAAAGAACTTTGACCCTTTGACCTTTTATTTGATCTTCTTTTAAAAAGCAAACCTTGACTATAAATATTTAAAGAGTTAGGGCTAGTGCTATCATATTTTACATCTTGAATACTTGTAACAAGACCTTTCATTTGTCATATTTATTTGAAAGCATCCTCAGGTAGTGTAGATTAAAGTTTGTTCATATCATACCCCCTCCCCTTATCCCATCTGCCTTTAGGGGTAGATTTGGACCACTCATGCAATAATATTAAATAATGTAACAGTTATTTTTTTTAATACTAAACTGATTTTTTTCTTTTTTACCTAACAACAGTATTGAGGTGAGCGATTTGGCCCCAGGTCCTCTTGTTTGTTATTTGTATTAAACAACTTTATCATATTTAATCACTCTACACTGAAGTAGGTCACTACAATTTAGGAATATCTGAAAAATAATCCATCTATGCTTTCGGAAAATCATGGCAGGATATCCAGTCTCGTTAAAGATAAGATAGCAAGCCTGAGTATCTAACATTTCAAGACTATATAATCATAAGTTGTGATATCAATTTCTTGTTCTAAGTGAAGAAACCAAAGATTGAGATAATGTTTTTGCGTCTAATACATATAATTCAATTTAAAATTCTTTTTTGTTTTTGAAAAGTTTATCATTCTTGAAATATTTTGAAGATATATTACCTGTAGTGAGTAGAGCAAACTTTGATTGGATTTTGGTAAATTGATGTCGGATTTTTTTTTTAATTACCATACCATCTTCATTTTATCTTTCAAAGTCATTAAACAGTTTGCATTTTATATAATTATATTATACATATTTTTCATTAAACCTTTTTCAGACATCCTTCTTATCTTAATTTTTGTTAACTTGTTTTTTTCTCGTTTTTTTATCGTTGTAAGGTTCTTAAACTAAATAGAACAAATTTGCGTTGAAGAGGATCAGATAAACGTAGATAAAAGATTACATTTTTATTGCAATTTTGAAAGTAGATTGATAAAAGATCAATCTTTTTCATCTGCTTAAATAAGATTTTGACAGACGCAAGACGTCTTTTTTAATTTATTTTATAAAGGATTTTCCAGAAATGTTTTAAATGATTGCAGAAAATAAAATGGTATTTGGCAGCTTCATGAGTTTCAACAACGCCTTAAAAGAATAACAATTCTCTGTATACATGTAACTGTTTACACTCGAAATTTACAAAGGCCGACTGAATTTGTCACATTCTATGGCTTTGATCTTTTATATATGTAAACAAGAATTTTAATGCAAATACTTCTTGAATCGTGTGGTATAGACAAGACAAGGATAAATAATTGAACTGAATAATAACGATATATTTTATTCTTATTTTTTTCTTTTCAAGTGAACATTTACTGAGGCTCAATAGTGTACTTGTACTTCGAAAATGAATGATGATGATGATGATGATGATAAAATGATGCTAACAGCTCATTACTTGTTTTATAAAACAAGAATAGTATAGCCTCGTTTAAAGTAAAAATTTCGTAAATTATAAGGGTGAGACAATGGTCTTGCGTGTCAGTAAATACAACCTATCAATTGTTTAAAGACTGACTGACGTTTTTCAGTCTAATTTTTAGCTGCAGAACTGCAGCTATCCGATAAATATATTTTCACAGACCGGAGAGCTACAGTGCAATCCATTTAAAAAAAAACTGTATATTTATTGCGCACAAAAAATTGCGCTTGGTTCTGCATTATTTCTTCCAAATTCTTTTCCAATTGCAAAACTTAGATTTCAAACAATTTCTTTTCTTCTCTATCAAGTACTCTCGTCGTTTACAACTACACAAAGCACGTTAGTTCGAACTATCTTGCAAACCAAAATGGCAGTATAAATAGACGCAATGTTTGATTATCTCAATTTCAGGGCCAGGAGGGCTACTAACATCAATTATAAGGAATGTTTTGTGGAAACAGTGGGAGAAAATGTTAGGAACACATGGTCAGTAATAGTTTGAGATGACGGAGAAACAACTCGAAGACAGTGCACTTTTTTGTGTGCAATAAATATAAATTTTTTCAATGGATGGCACTGTAGCTCTCCGATGTGTCAATATCAAGTTCTTCAGCTATCTAATTGTTAGGCCATTACTCAATCAATGAGTTTTTTGAGGGTGTTTACTGTTATTCCCCGATTACAATAAGGAGCACTAGTTTGTTGTTGTTAGAAAGGGAAAAATGCACATTCTTCCACGGCACCTGTTCCTACTTCTGATGTTTTAGAAAACCTAATCAATAAAACTTTTTTCTCTGGATAACCGTTACTTGCCAATATCTTTTTAACGGATTACTTAATGTATTCCCCTCGTAAGAAATTTTATTTCCAATCTAGACTTTACTTTTACTTTTATCTTTTATTGATATCATACATGTAGTAAAAATCAGATATCGCATATACTACATTGTATTAGATATGAGTATAAGCTTACAATTCACATACATGTAATCGATATCTGGTGTTTTTAAAGAAAATGTCCTGAATCGTATTGAAAATGGCGTCTTATCTGACCAGCCTTTTTAAGAACATCGGAATGTATGAAGCATAGTTTCAGTAGGATACTTCGCCTAGACAGCTTTTAAATATTTAAGGGCAGATGATACAAACAAATTTTTCCTTGGAGGAGACCTAATATCATGTCACAAGTTTAGGAAAAAGGATAATTCTTGGAATTTTATTCTCCTAAGAACTGGAAAAATGAAATAGACTTGGAAAATATTAGTTTCAATAAAATTCAAATATGAACAAAACACATTCAGTAAAGGTTTACAGATGAAAACTTATTTTAGAATATGTTACATTGGTGCTGAAGGTGTAATATATATAAAGCTTAGAAAAGTACACCAAGCGAGATGAATTTTATCAGGAATAGCAAAATTATGGTAAAACTCAGCCTATACTGATTTCTTGTCATTCTGCTTTTCCTCATAAAATTTACATGGTTGTAATATTTTTTGAAAATTTGTATTGCACTTTTAGCAAAAGATAATATATTCTGAAATTAATTTTCACTTTTAAACCTTTTGTGAGTGTGATTTGTCTATATTTGCTTTTTTATTAAAAAAGTTAAATTCATTTTTCACTTCTTTTGAGAAAAAAAATTCTTAGAATTATCCTCTTTTTAAACTTGTGACATGATATAAAGTCGCTGCCAAAGAAAAAAAATTGTTTGTATCATCTGTCCTTAAAGTGAGTATTCATTTCTGTATATTTTTACATTAAAAGTATTTTTTATGCCCCCGTAAACAAAGTTTGGGGGGTATATAGTTTATGTCGTATCCGTTTGTCTGTCTGTCTCTCTGCCTCTCTATATCCCATATCTTGTGTAGAAAGAGACCTTTTACTACTCTGCGTTCATTCATTATAATTTACAATCATTAAATATCGAGTAAGCATTCAATACACTATTGTTGCAAGAAATAGGTAAAATTCTGTTCAAGTAATTCATGTCCTTAGGAAATTATCTTCAGTTTTAGATAGGTTGAAATGAAGAGAACACTTCACTTATATAGCTGTTTGTTACATGACATGTTGAAATAAAGAAAATTATGTACAATTGCAAAGATCGAAGAAGTGAAACAATTTAAGCTTGGGATAATTTGTCACTGTGAAATAGATTATTTTCTTAACGAGTTTAAAGTCCTCAACCTTTGTCAAGTACATTTTCAATTTCTAAACGCATGGCCTAATAAAATCAAAGCAAAAGATCTTCTTCGTTTTCTCCCTAATATGTCTATCCAAAGAATGTATGGACCAAATCAAACTATTCGTCTATTAAAAAAAATGAAACTTTAAAAATGTTACTTCGAAAAAGTTTCAAATTGCCTAGCAAAATCAATTATTTGACCTTTCTGCACTCATTTACTTTGATTTTTCTGACCTTGAAGATCTATTTTGCAAGTAAATTATTTTTTAAGTCCTAATCTTTTGCTGAATTTACGCAGATAGGTCAAAGGTATCTTAAATATAATAAAATAACATCAAAAGTGGGGATATATGATGTATAATGTACATTGTATGATATATGAAGTTTTAGATATTAGTCGAAAAGTGTCAATTTTATTTTGAAATTGGTAGTTTTTGGACTTTCATAGTATATTTACTATATCTGTCAAAATTCGTTGAAAGAATTCATAGGTTTAAGAACAAGCATAACACATTTCTTTGCACAATAACAGCTTTGTGTGCAACCACCATGGAAATATACGAATCTTAGATAAACAGTTCAGGATACAATGGTTGATCCAAAAGTTCGTGGAATTTCATCAATTTTTATTTATTCATGAGTAAAATTGGTTGAAAATAACAGATGAGAATTAAAACACTTATCGAATTTTTAAATAAAAAATGTTTTAAGTATTATGATAGTAACTATATTGCAGTTGACATAGAAACGGTTGTTTGGAAATGCGGGAAAGACATTAACGAGTTTATAATCATCTTAAAATTCTTAATACGTGAAACGAGAATAACACCGCCCTGTCTGGTATATAAAACGAAAATTATATCATTACATGTATTACGATTGCTTTATCTTTTATAAACCTTTGTTTGAGAGTTGTATTGATTTACTGGATATTAAGTGTATCAGTTGATGATTTATTGTTCATTTTTAAGTTGCTAGACAACGCCAAATTTCGGTCAAGTCTTACGTTTTGTGAAAATCCCGGGATCTTTCTATCTCAAATGCGTGTATTATTGGCATTGGTTGGTGAAAAATGCATTTATTTACTGGTTTCTCGGTGGCATAAGAAAGGACTATATATGGTAAGAGTCAATTTTGGCCCCCTAAAAATCAACATTTTTGAATGACATTCAGATATATTGAATTGATATTTATTTTGTAGAAGAGATTTTATTAGAAATATTTCCAAAATATTTTTCTCATCTATATGCACTCACTGGCTGTAAATGACCTGAGAAGTAATGCTATTTTTTCTATATAACAAAAAAAAAATACCAAAACTCTGTCATTTTCTTGATATTTTTTCTAATAGGAAACATAGAGCGCAGTGTAGAACATGCATAATTTTTCTGTCAATAATTAGTATTGGATAGATACATCTTAGGTAAAAATATAAAGTTTGTTCTAGGCTGCGCTCTTTATTTTCTGGGGAAAAAATCATTTGAAAATGAGCAGTTTTACACAAAATATGCTTAAATGGCGGGAAAACGTGATCTTTATGATGTCATATTTCTAAAATAACGGCATTTTGTTCAAATTGAAAATGACTAAAAAAGGTCGCATGTATAGCTGTACAAATTAGTGCTATATATAAAGTAAAATTAAGATATCCATTTTAAGGGGCCATTTGAGACACTAAACCATATTTTGCTCTTTAAAAAAAATAGAACTTCCGTGTAAAAGGTAAAACTGCCTTTTGGAGGCTCTGTTTTAATTGTTTTTTCCCTAGACAAATTAAAAGTGTTAATAGACGTTGTCGACTGACAAACTGTTCTTGACATTGCTACTTAAAGTGGAACATCATTTGGAAAGATGGGGGTATTTTGAAATATGATTAAAAATGAAGATAAGTTGGCGCGAGAGGATACCAAGGCTTTTCTTGAGAAGAAAAATGGAGAAAAGGACAACATTTTGTAGAATTACATATTCAAATTGGACATTAGGGCGAGTTACTTCTATGATTGGACGTGGCATATCTAACTTGACGTACCGTACAAGTCTCCCCCTGGTGTCACAACTATCCATTTTTAGAAAGCTCGTTTGGCCTTATTGCATTCGTAATTGGAAAGTGGTGAAATTTTCCAATATTGTTGCATTATGACTCTATATTATGAAAATGCCTGTTGTTTGCTTTCATTTAATCATGATAAAATTTAGAAAGAAATCGCACAAACTTTTGGATCAACCCTCGTATATACTGTAATTCAAGTAAAAATCAATTATTTCTTCCTGTTCATTTATATATTACAATTTTAACCTCTGTTTATTTCCTGCAAGCAAAAGAGTAATTTTGATGTGTGTTAAATGATGAAATGTGCCATTTTTTGAAGAGATAATAGTTTCTCAGTCAGAAAGATATTGTGTAGGACTATAATGAATTCAGATTTAAAAAAACCAATGATTAAAAAAACAAAACAAATGAGATTATAAAAACTAGAAACTACCCGTAATAATCTTTTGAAAATAAATAATCTGCCTTTGCCTATTGGTGGCCATTTCAAAGGACCCGCTTTCAGCAATGAACATGAAAATGTAAGGCAGCTGAAAAGGATTTTGACCCTGACATTTGACCTAGACACTTCATTCAATTTCACTGCACTCTGAAGTGAATTTGAACCACAATGGGCCTTTGCCTTGACCTTTTACCCGGAATCATGATACAAGATCATTACACATCCATTGACCAGTAGGAAGTATGAGCCAAATTGGACCAAGGGAATGTAAGATATGCTCTGGACAAGGTATTTTTTAAAACAATTCTGTAATGACCTCCACTTTTGACCTGAAACATGGTTCATGGCCACTGCACACCCTTTACTCAAAAGCACAATGTGGGCGAAGTGTAAACCAGATTAGACGAAGAAGAGTGAATATTACTCCTGAGAAATAGCTTCTTTGTTATACCTTTAAACAATCCTTCTTCTCCGTTTACGTTAACCAACGGATATAGTCCAGGAAACAGTTTCATTACTGATACATGTAACAAAAATATAACTTGTTAGTAGAAAAAAACATGTAGATAATCTGCCATAAAGATTATCTAAAAAATAAAGAATCTGTCACTACCATGGAAATAAATCTAACTTTAAAAAAAATAACCGCCTTCCACATCATGATCAGTTGACTGTTGGAATGTTGATATTTGGATCATCATTACGACACATTTTATTCAATTTTGTTTTAGTGGTTATTTGTCCTTCATATTAATTATTAAAATAAAAACAAGTGTAAAAATCCATTTAAACACATTTCTATTAGGTTTGTGTCAGTTTTTATAATTAAATTATCAAAATTTGAAAGCTTTGGACAAATTTTAACCAAACCAAAAGTGATCTAGATTTTCGGCTGGGACTAATGTTTCGCGTCAAAATTAGCTTAAGTGATTGTTATACATAGTCGTAATCCACTTTAGAAAAATTTTAAACAGCACCTTCAGTGGTATGAAAATAGCATCAAATTAGTGTTCATAGCAGTTCAGTATCATCTCAAACAGCCTAAATTACTGAAAGAGGAGTACACTTACAAGCGAGGGTCCATATGTTGACCAAAACGCATTTGTTCTATGCATTGGCCTGCCAAATCCCTTGATCTGAATCCCCTTGAATATATGGGACTTTTAAGAAGAATGTTATAGACCACCCCATCCCCTCCCACACAATTTTAACGATTTAGAAACATCCATACAGTAGGTGTTGCAGCAGATAGGTCGACTTTCTTTTCAAAAGGTTCATGGTATCCATTGGAATAGGATGTCATGCTGTAATTAGAGCGAGTGAAGGCCTTCTTTTACAGCGATTATTTTATGTGAATTTTCATTTTGAGTGTACAACATATTCTTGACTCTTTACTTTAAAGTCTGATGAGATACGTACAAGAAATTTTTGCATCATCGAACTGAAATATGCATCATTAAATATGAATTAAAGAAAGTATTTATTGTATGTGTTCGTTCTTTACAACTAAATAACTTCTATAGTATCCGAACAAAAATTCTTTTATTTTCTTTCTATCCATCAGATATCAATATAGCAGCAAATCAGACTAAATAGTTGAACATTAAGATATTAAAAATCGAGTCTTCCAAGGAATGAAAGTTTTGCCTGCAAGAACATCATTTTCCTAAAAGCGTCTATACGGCAGCAAGCCGTGTGTTTTTTCACTCCAAATTACCCAATATATCATTCAGGAATAAGGTAAAAAGTTGAAGTAAGTGTTTTGAGAAAAATAAATATTCTCTCCTCATTATAAATCAACGTAATTAGAATCTGCCGGAAAATCAAGGGTCGTATTACTTGGATCTGTTTGCTTGTACCACGTGTATTCTAAAATGGCACGTGCATACAATGTAGGGTTTAAAATTATGTTATATTAGGTAAAAGCAATTCTCAGAATCAAAATATGTCATTTCTCTGGTAAATAAATAATAGTTTTTAACATGATTTCGTACAAATGTTTAAGTTTTGTGTGTTAGGGTACAGGAAAGAAAAATCCACCAAATCATACGTCATCGCGGCAAAATGTCAAACAAAATATCTTTCTGCAGTTCCAGTAGAATTAATTTGCCTATCAAATGACAATAATTTTTATATGTCATAAGTGCATTTTTATGCTGAGTTTACACTGATTTGTTTTCTTTGAAAGCCATGGAGATACGAGAAATATTAGCATGTATCAACAAACCTGTAGGGTATAACCTTTGCGAGCCCCATGTGAATGTCGCCGAGATCCCCTTTCTTCTTCATCAAATGATTATATTAATCTCCCAAATAATTTTTGTCAGGAAAGTTGCTTTTTAATTTTAAGTCCTACTTTTGGTTTTCTTTTTCGTTTTGGTCGACTTTGTTAATGTAGAGGCCTACCGGGCTTCCCTCTCTTACCATGTTGTTTTGTTTATGAAAACTATACGCATGCGTGTTTAGCATGGGACATGGAACCTCGAACAAGTTGCGATGTATATATTTATGTACCATAAATAATTATTAATTCTAATGAAATAATCAGAGTTATTTACTTATGAAATTTGTAATTTTCTGAACGTATATACATTACTGTGTATGAAAAAAATTCCAAATCCTGTAGGAAAATTTGAACAATTATGTTTTTGAAGAGATGTGCCGTTATGTCTCTTTCAGTTAAAACCACGTAGGAAAAGTCTTTGTCACCAAATTTTCAATTTTTTCCAAAGGATTAAGTAGCACTCGCTTATCAATCAGTTATCAAATTACTTTCAAATTCACGGGGAGACATTCAACCTCAACCCTGCATTTGGTCATGACAAGAAAATCATATTTTAAATTTTTAACCTACATATAACATTTAAATAATGTTGAATCTGGCATCAGTTCAGATTTATCCTTGACGATACTTTTCTTTTAAACCTAACCAGGAAGTATTATTGGTCAAATTTTGAGTTAGGATACAATATAGCTAAAGTTATCAATGCCAAATTAAATTAACTTAAACTTTCAGATTTTATATTCAATATATCTTATTGTGCAGTGTAAAGCAAAATAATTCAAGTGATATGGACATATAAACTTGTTTTTGAGGATTTGTCAAATTCTTTATAAAAGATTCATGTACATGTATGTTTATATTTTATTGTATATAAAACTGACATTTGCAATAGACATTTTAATATATTGTATGAAATTCAGAAGTTGTTGTTTATTAAAAATTACCATCTTTTCGAGGTTGAGAAAGAAACAAAGCCTCGCAGAAAAGAGGAAAAAATATACATGAACTAAGCCCACCCATCAATATAATGAAAAAAATATCCTATATCAATAGGTAAACAGATCTTACATCTGTTAAATGTACAGAAAGTATTTATTTCCTGAAACCAGATTAAATGTAACATTGTAAAAATGAAATTAAAAAAAACAAAACAAAACGAGAATTCCTTTCCTTTTAAATCCCATTCCTAAAAAATACATGGAACATCCCTTCCCTTAATTAGGATTAATTTCAAAATTGACCATAAGTTCATATTGATAGAAGTGGTATTGCATTATCAATATAAATAAAAATCCACTTCGTTAGGAATATTTTGTTATTTTATTCCTAGAAGCCATAGAAATTCAAATAACTTTATTGCATTTTGAAACATTGGGTTACTAGTAGCGAGGATAATAGTCATGGACTATGTATGCCCTCATATCATAATAGTCCTGTGGTTCATTAATAGATTTCTACATTTAAAAAGGGTATTTCATATCAAAGCATTCTGAATTTCATCAGCTCAGATGCTAACAAAAATTATAAACTTATTTTTCAAAGCATCTAAATACAATCACCTTCAATTAATTTTAAAATATTGAAATTATTTTTTTAATCTGTTGACATTTAGGTGAATACTTCAAATATTGTACAAGAATAATAGTCAGTGTACATTGTAATTCACGTTTAGAGATAAGTATTGTTGCATGTATGAGATTAAGTTATGCTTGCAATATGCATATTTGGATTCGTTTTAACATTATCATATAATTAATCATGTAATATGTATATCTGTTTTATATGTACTGTTAATATTCTCTATTCTCTGTACAGAAATTTGGTAACAATCTTTATCCAATTGTTATTCACACTGAGTCCATATGTAGCCCATATGAGCGAGCAGAAATAAATTTGCATCAGTTCAGTTTTGTTTGTTTTATTATTCAAAATACTTTTATTTATACAGTTTATGATGTGTTAGTTAATTCTTTTTACCAATGAAAAAAAAGAACAAAAATTTGATTATTATTTATAAGTCAACTGATGCATGTCCTAATTTAAAACTTTATTATTCATTTGAGCAAAACGTTTCATTGATATTAATGCTATTTCAGTATTTGTGTAGCATTCATAACCAGACGTACCCGATTCAGTTATACATCCTGTCTTGAAACTGCATTTGTTTTCTTGACACTGACACACAGACTGGCATTCCTCTCCATAGTGAGGATACGGACATGTGTCTTCACAATTAAATCCAAAGGTACCAATCTTGCATACTTTAATAAAGAATATTAAACATAAATTTACTTGCTATCGAAACCATGATAATATTGAGATTCATGCAATTTAAATTTTCAAATTGATTTAATGTGAGAAAACTTTATTGACAATTTAATCTGTTCTTAGAAACACCTTCACAGGAAGCAATTTCAGAATTCCATCGATATCCAAGGCAACATTGTGTAGTGTTTATCAGGCTGTAAATAATAAATATGATGCAATGTTTATTTTGGAAGATAATTAAAAATCAGTAATATTATTTCAGTTAAGGGTAGGATTCTTCTCTTGTTTCTGAATACATGAAATATTTAAGTACATTTGCTTAAATAGCTTATATATTCAGATGTAAGAGATTTAGAAGATCATATTTTTCTGTCTTCGTAATAATTGCACAACTTTGAAAAGAAACGGCAAACAATGTTAGAAATCTAGAAGAGACTATGTTTTTGCGGATTGGTGGATTGGTGTTGTAAGAAAATACCTTCCTGTCCTATCCTCAAAATTATGAAAGAGTAATGAAATTTGTAATATTTTCATAAAAAATGACTTGAAAGAATTTTCAAATATGAGTAGAATTACTAGTAATAGACTGACGTTTTTTAAACACATCAAATAAATAGGATTTTTTAAACAAACTATAATTATGTTAGCGTTTAAAAGCATCCAATCTGAGTACAGATTTACGCAAAAAAGCCTCTAATATAGAACAGCCAAATTTAATCTAATTAATACCATCACTTAGTGATATTGTCTTCTTGATTCTATGGAAATTTCATTCATTTTTAAATACAACAAGTATGAGAAAAATCCTACCTTAAGAGCAAAGAAGACAAAACCATGAGACGATTAATACCGATTAATAACTTTTCGAAAGAATTTTCTCTTTTTTTTCATTCATTGTTTTAAAATTGAATTACAGTACCCTCCACAATCTTTTCCCAAAGGTGCAGCTTTTCCGTCATGTACACGGGTTGTCAACAATAACAGCCCAAAATGAAAAATTAATTTGAAAGATAACGTTAAATATCTAAACATGATCATCATGTATAATCATTTGATAACCAGAAACATTGATAGAAAGGTTACGGGAGTTTTTTTTTCCCACGTCTTTGTTTTTTTTTCTGAACAAAAATAACTTAAACAAGGAAGGATGAAATATGAGTGTTTTCCTCTTTAGTAATTATTAGTGTTATGTCCATAGGGTAACCTGTTTTATATACACTACTAAAATTAGAATCTTTTTAACATAATTTAGCATCACTATACTGAAATAATTATCATGAATTATGTGTACTTAGAAAACAGATGACGCAAAATGCTAGTTAATACCCATTCTCTGTAACCACGTAAACATTTGTGGCACGTATAGTTAGAGACTTTTCGGTTGGTTGGAAAGTACATGTACCACCTCATAATTTAATTTTAAAAAAATATTGTTAGATCATATGGATGTTGCGTAGTTTCATGTACCATTGAAATGACGCCTAAAGTCGATTTTTCTATAATACGCAATAATTCGGAATGTTTTTGAATGAAATGCGGCTAGTTCAATTTAATTTCCTCACGGAAATAAAAATATGATATCTAATTTTAAAGGTCATTTTTAAACATAGTTGATATCTGATCTATAAAATGAAAAATCAGCGATTAAAAGCAGACATTCACTATAAAATTGAATTTTATCCCTTTCATAATTGTGTGAGTTAAAACTCAAACTGACTTGAAGTTGTTTACATATTGTAAACATACGGATATATCCTGGAATTCAAGTAAAAATAAATTATTTCTTCTTCTTTATTTATTGTGAATACAAATTTTTGAATTTTCTGTTAAACTTCCTGCAAACAAAAGAGTAATTTTGATATGTGTTAGATGATAAAATGTACAAGATATATGGTGCGGGAAATCAGCTCTGTACATATTCATGATTTTGAAACATTAGCCTTAAGGTCTCATGCTTTTCAAAATGGGATAAAAGATAAACTTGAAACATCAGAATGATATTGATTTTTTTTGAAAAAGGAATACAGCTTCTCAGTCAGAAAGATTTTCTGCAGGACTATAATGAACACATATTTAAGAAGATGTGTTTTTGAAACACTTATACCGCCGAATGGCAACATTGCAAAGATTAAACTTTTCTTAAATGCACATTTTATATAGTGTTCCCAAAATCAAGGTATTTTCACTTAAAATACTATTGTGAATTATAAAAGCAGGCCAAGGTTAAAGTTTTTCCATAAGTTTGGAAACCTTGAAGGTCAAGGTCATTGGTTTCCAATAAAAGGTCTTGCAACAAAAAATACATATGTAAAGTATGAAAGCCCTAGCCCTAACTGTTGAGATCAAGGTTATTTTTTTTTTAAAGTAAGTCAAACTCCAAGATCAAACGGTCAAAGTTTTTGGTAACCAATGAAGGGTCTCCTCAGAAAGATCACATAAGTGAAGTATGAGGTCACTAATCCTTAGCGTTCAAAAGTTATGGCCAAAGTTAAAGTACAAAAATCTCCGAGATCAAGATCAAAAGGTTAAGGTAATTGGTATCCAACAAGTTGCTGTCCTTTAAAAAAAGGACTGCAATACGTGGACCATATGCATGTTTTTTTCTAACTGAAATTCAATTAAGAAAAGTTTTAGGTGTAGGGAATATTTGTGTAGGTTTGTTAATTTTTTAATGATCTGCCTACTCAAAACTGATTGTAGTCTCAAAGCAAAATTGTGTAATTTTATCTCCGATTAGCGACCTTTAGTTTTTTAAGCTTAAAAAATCGGGTTATTTTGATACGTGTAACTCATAACTTGCTGGGACTTGACATCTGTTCTGGATTTATACGGAAGAAATTAATCGTTGGAAAAATAGAGATCTGATAGTTCAGACATTAAAAACCATTGCTACAGACCTTTATCAACCTATATTAAGATTGCTGAAATATCAAAATTAATTATCTTGCGAGCCTTGATGCACAAAACTAGTGCCGGTGAAAACTTGTTCTATCTGTTAAAAGCTATCTCTATTCTTTGAGTGACGTTTTCATTCAAGTTGTTAAGTTACATGTACCGTTATCTATATACTGTAACTTCTTAAAATGCTCGTACCATGCAATCAATGTTTAGGTTGTATATACAATTATATGTAAAAGAGAGAAAATGGAATCTGCCAATGAATATGTAAATCCGATATGCAGATTTAAAAGCATATTTTAATTCGAATAGGGCGAATGATCATACCAGCAAGTTACCTAAGGTGCGAACTCTCTAGCATTCTCGCGCATGCGTAGCCTGTCGTTTGCCCAGGGCATCCTGTTTAACCTCGCTTATATATTTACTGCGTAGACCCCAGGGTCCACGCAATGAAAGTCTTGCCACATAGAATACGCATGTAAAGTATGAAAGCACTACCTTTAAAAGTTATGGTCACGGATTGCTTTTTAAAAGTAGGTCAATCTCCAAGGTCAAGGTCAAAAGTTCAAAGTTCTTGAAATCTAATGAAGGGTCTTTTTACAAGGATTACACATGTGCAGTATGCAATCCTTATCCCTCACCGTCAAAAGTAATGGCATGATTTAATGTTTAATCACAAATATGGAAATCGCCAAGGTCAAGGTCAAAAGATGAAGGTTATTGGTAAACAATGAAAGGCCTTTTTACAAAAATACATGTTTGAGGTATAAATGTCCTGGTATCTACTGTTCAAATGATATGGTCAAAGTAAAAGTTAGAATTTTTGTGGAAAAAAAAGGGTAAAACACAAAGGTCAAAGGATCAAATTTGGTGGTTCCCAAAGAAAGGTCTTGTCACAAGAAATACACAGGTGAAATATGAAAGGCATAGCTCCATTAAATCAAATGTTATGGGCACAATTACTGTTTTTGCGGACAGGCAGACAGTCAGCTAGACAGAGAGAGACAGACATCTCGTTTTCTAGCAACTGGTATTACTAAAAAAAACTACCAAAATAGCCTTTGAGGGAGGAGGGAGAGCCGTTGGAATGTTGATATCTGGATCATCATTACGACATATTTTATTCACTTTTATTTTAGCGATCATTTGTCCTTGATATTACTTATAAAAAAAAACAAGTATAAAAATCTATATAAACACATTTGCTATAAGGTTTGCGTCAGCTTTTATCATCAAATTATCACAATTTGAAAGCTTTGGACAAAATCTAACCAAAACAGAAGTGATCTAGATTTTTGACTGGGGCCAATGATTCGCGACAAAATTAGCTTAAATGATTGTTATATATGGTCGTTATCCTCTTTAGAAATATTTCAATCAACACCTTCAGTAGTATGAAATGGCATCAAAGTACTGCCCATAGCAGTCCAGTATCATCTCAAACAGTCTGAATCACTCAAAGAGGGGTACACTTACGTGCAAGACGCCAAATGAGGGTCTGTATGTTTAATGCATTGGCCTGCTAAATTCTTTAATCCTAATCCAGTTGAACATATGGAATGTCATCCCACCCCCACCCCCTTCCACACAATTTCAACGGTTTAGAAACATCCGCAGCAGCAGATAGGTCAACTTTCTATTTAAAGGGTACATGGTAACCATTGGAAAAGGATGTCATGCTGTAATTAGAGCGAGTGACGGCCTTCTTCAACAGTGATCATTTTATGTGAATTTTCATTTGAGGGAACATCATATTCTTGACTCTTTACTTTTAACTCTGATGAGATACGTACAAGAAATTTTTGCAACATCAAACTGAACTATGCATCATTGACCATGAATTAAAGCAATTATTTATTGTATGCATTTGTTCTTTACAACTTAAAAAAAATAGGTAAAAGTTTAATTGGTACACTGTACCTGCACAGGAATTTCAATGCTTACATAGAATGTGTTTTAAATAACCTCTGTAGAATCCAACCAAAAATTCTTTTATTTTCTTTTTATCCATCAGATATAGTCCCGTATGGATCCGGGTTAGAATAGGTCCTTAGTACCCATTTGCTTGTCGTAAAAGACGACTAAATGGGACGGTCCTTCGGATGAGACCGTATAAACCGAGGCCCCGTATTACAGCAGGTGTGGCACGATAAAGATCCCTCCCTGCTCATAGGCCGTAAGTGCCGAGCATAAGCCTAAATTTGCAGCCCTTCACCGGCAATGCTGACGTCTCCACATCAGTGAAATATTCTTGAGAGGGACGTTAGACAGTATACAATCAATCAATCAAATCATCAGATATCAATATAGCATTAAATCAGACTAAGTAGTTGAAAATTAAGATATTAAAAATGAAGTCTTGCAAGGAACGAAAGTTTTGCCTGCAAGAACATCATTTTCTTTAAGTTAAAACCTCTGTTAAATAATCTTTGTCACAAAATTTTCAAATTTTTTCAAAAGGATAAAGTAGCACTCGCTTATCAATTAGTTATCAAATAACTTTCAAATTCATGGTGAACATACAACCTCAACCCTGCGCTTGGACATGTCAAGAAAATCATATTTTAAATGGTTAACCTACAAATATAATTTATGTTGAATCAGATATCAGTTCAGGTTTATCTTTGAAAACTTTTCTTTTAAACCTAACCAGGAATAATTATCTGTAAAATGTTAAGTTTAGATACAAAACAGCTAAAGTTTTCAATGTCAAATTAAATTAACTTTAATTTTCAGATTTTATATTCAATATACTAGTAACTTATTGTGCAGTTTAAAGCAAAATAACTCGAATGATTAGCTCTTACATGTCAGAACTTATTCAATTCATAACAACTTTTAATGGAAATAACTCACATGTAAGCTTGTTTTGAAGGAATTGTCAAATTCTATGTCAAACCTACATGTATTTTGACAATCTGTATTTCTATTTAAAACATACAGAATGTTTGCAAAAGACATATTGTATGATATTCAGAAAATGCTGTTTGTAAAAAAAAAAATACAAATCTTTTCAAGGTGGAGAAGGAAACAATGCTTGGCAAAAAAAGAATAAAATACATATATATAAACGAGGCCAATCCTACGATATAACGAAAAATGATGTCGGAAATCAATAGGAATAGTAAGCTTAACAGCTGTTACATGTACAGAAGTATTTACTTCCTGAAATCAGATAAAAATGTGACATTGTTAAAAGAGACTTCCTCTCCTCAGTTAACCAATTTCTAAAAAAAATACACGTACTTCCCCTTACGTATGCTTTCAATGAATAATGTCCTAAGCTCCACGACATACAACAGAATTCATATGAGATTAAGCTTGACTTTCTCTTATGATAGAATCTTTAATGAGTTGATAACATTTTATTTGACCACTTTTCATCACATAGATCCATTGTGGGAAGCTGGAACACAGGGGCTATTCAAGATATCGCACTAGAAATGAATGGTAAAGAATAAGTAAACTGGAGTAAAATTAAATGCTTTATTACAGCTGCTGCAGAAGTTGTTAAGAATCCTAAAGAAATATTCACTGTAATATATAAAATTTATATCAACCAATGTCTGATTTATAGACACGTGGAGAGGTGATTTTAAATGAACAGAAATGATATGATGGACATCAAAAATGGGTACAGTCCTTGGCGTCAAGGACTTACAACAATCAATGTTATTATCACTGATGATGTTTGACTGACTTTAAAACACAAAAATTTGAGAAGCATCATTTTGGGGGATAGTTCAAATTAAAAATAAAGCTAAATACTCAAAGGTAACCCTACATTTTGAAAAATGAGTAAAAATGAAAGCTTGGGGGAATACTGCAGTTACTATTGAAATATTTTTAAAAATCAAAATAAAAATAAAAAACTTTATAAAAACCTTTCCGAAAAAAGAAACAAGTCATGGAAATCATAGGGTCTGCCTTATTCCATTATATGAGGGTCCATACTTAAAAATATCAGAATTTAAACTAGAGCAAAGCTCGTTGCAAAGCAACGAGTAGGTTTTGTTTTGACCAGAAGTGACATCAACAAAAGAAAGCAATGAGGTAAGTCGTCTCCAGTCACTTTATAATTTAAATTTTGCATCAAAACCTTAAAAAATAAGCTAATTTTGGCTACTTCCGGTTTGACCAGATATGATGTCGACGGATGGAAAATTAAGTTTTATGCTTCCAGTGACATATGTTACCCAAAAACTTGTCAAGAACTGCAAAAATATGCATTTTCTGACGACTTCCAGTTCAACCGGAAGTGACGTCGCCGGAATCATTTAGACGACTTCAATAGATTAAGCTTGACATTTTAAATAACTTTGCTTCTTGGACGTATTACAAATTCCCAATGCTTTTTGAGATATCTGGAAAAAAAAAATGCCCCTCTAGATTCCTTAATTTAGGGGTTAGCCCCTTTTTCGAGATATCATTGAAAGATCTTGTAATTTTGCACAAATTTTGTTCTATATGTTTAATAAAATATTTTTAGTGTAGAAGATAAAAAGCAAAATATGTGTAAATTTTCGCACTTTTAGGCATTTCAATTTTTGTCCTCTATAGAGCACCATTTTGAATAGAGAAATCGAAAAACAAAAACCGCTATGCACAACTTCAATCCTTCTATTGTGTAAAATCAGTAAAATTTCTGCTCCATCTTATGCCATCTCCGAGCTTTTGTCTGGAAATGAAAGCCTATTAATTTTTGTTTAAGGAGAAATAACTCAAAAGTGGAAGTGAATTTTCGGAATGCTAGACAAAATTCTGACAGAGTTTAGTAACGTCTATAAACTCTGTAAATTTGAGCAAAAATCATTGAAAAATGAGTAAAATATGAGGCCTCACAGTTGACGTCTAGGAAAAGGAAAAAAAAAAGAATAATAAGAATAATCTTAATCTTCAGAATCAGTAGAAGGTCTTTCTTTGGAAACGGAAAACCTATAAAAATGTTAAGGTCATGTGTTTTTAGTTAAAGGTAATCTTATGTGAAATAATTAAGACTAAATTATTGAAACCGAAGAATTTATTTACTGAACATATATCTCTTGTATGTTAGGATTGATTAACAAATAGGCTTTTAGTAACAATTTGTAGAAGTCGTAATGCATTAATATTACAAATAAATATGCACTCCGTTATAAACGTTGTTATTTAGATGTTCAAATAATTTAAATGCTAAAATTTTGTGTTAGCATGAAGAATGGTCAGGTGCTTTGCACATGAACATGTATGTCCCCACTTGGTGATGGCCCTAAGATTTGGTATTTTGTATCTACATTTGAAAAAAGTAGTTTATTTTTTTTAGGGGGGGGGGGCATTTCATCAAATGCTTATATATAGTACGAGTATAAATTGATAATTTCCAAGCATCTAAATATTTTTTTCTCCTTCATTTAATTTTAGAATATTGGATTTATTTACTCTGTTGACATTTAAATGATTACATCAAATATCTTAGAATACTTGTCAGTGTACGTTGTAATTCACGTTTGAGGTTAAATATTACTTCCTTTATAAGGATATATATTATGCTTGCAATATACATATTTTTTAGATGCTTTATCACCTTATCATATCATTTTACATATTAGGTGTTTTATTTTTTATATGTACAGATATTATCCTCAATTCTCTCTACAGAAATTTTGGAACGATCTTTATCTAATTTGTATTCACAACTAAGTCCATATATAGTCTATAAAAGTGTGAAGATATTTGCACTAGATAAGTTTTATCTGTTCTATAATTTAAAAGATTTTTATTTAAGCAGTGTATGACATTGGTCAAAATTTGATCGATTTCAAAGCTTTCCACTGTATTAAAAACAAAACATTATCTGTAATGTATAAAACTATATTATAACAGTTCATTTGTCCACAAATAAAGTATACAAAAGTCTAAAATCGGACTTGTTTCCTTATATAGGTAGTTGTACATATAAATTCAACTTTGGCTGTAAAACTCGTTTGATTGGCCATTGTGACCCGACCCTACCCCCGAAATATAAATGTGAAATTCATCGCTTTGTGTAATCTTATTTATTTTCAAAGATTAAAAAAAAGACTTGTCAACGTATCGGTGTCGTTACAACTACCCCTACGACACAGTCGAGCTATCCCGCAAGTTAATTAAATGTAAATAAATCAAAGAGTTAGAAGGTCTGGTAAGGTTGCAGGTGCGCGACGCAGGCTTTGTGGCCCTGCTTCCCAGGGGGTGTCATTTATTTGCTAGTTAGGGGTGATGAGAGTTGAGCATGCATGGATTTATAATTTGTTAGTATGTCAGTTCTGATGTTGTTTGTTTAATGTGCATGATAGAGTTCTGAGAGATTGATTTGTGTGAGAAACTGGGGAGTAGGAGATTTGGTATGGCCATGCCATGAGAACATATGAGAGAAGAGGGTAAATGACTTTGGAAGTCACTGAGAGTACATGTGTAGATGTATCTTTAAATTGTTGAAATCTGTATATAACAAAAAAATAAAATGTAAATATGTAAATAAACTATGTTATTAGAAACAATCTTGGTTATTAATCAGTGCCAGTGACGGGCAGAACCCCCTTCACAATTGTTTCCCAAAATTGGTTACAGCCCCTGACGAATTAATGCCAGTAAACTGCTTATCACCGTCTACGTCTCGCGTGCTTGTCAACTCTGTTATTTTATCATTGTAACGTCTTTTTTACCCAATATGATGCGCTATATTCGATTATAATCTGCATGCTATATTTGACCCTCGTAAACCACCCCAGAGGTGTAGGAGGTTTTCAATATAACTCTTATGTGGTAGACTGTAATCTACGTAAACATAACCTAAACTGCCACTTGTGTCAGTTAACTTGAATCCAAGTAAAGATCAAATATTTACGCTAAATTTTATTCCATAAGATTGTGTTCTTGTTATGTAATGTTTATGGTAAATATGCAAAACATTCGAGTTTCCAACATCATTTTCGGAATATTTATAAATTTACAAACCGATGTTACATGTACACTGTGCATGTTTTTTTTTTCCTATTTCGTTATCTGTCTTATATGATTTGATATTCAATAAGTCCGTTAAACGGTAAATATTTTTATTAAATCTGTTTTGGAAATATTTAAATGTCTCTCAATAAAAAATAGATATTTATCGGAAACAATTATCAGAAATTCCGCAACCAAAAGTTGTCTTAAGATTGCTCCAGACAATGTTGCAAAACTGTCATATTTTATGATAAGCTATCTTAATCTTAAGACAACTAGATACCTGTCTTAAGTTTAAAGTGAACATTGTGAACATTGTATATCTTTTGGCTTAAAACCAAAGGATGTTAAAAAGAAAACGATTCTTTCTGCAGATAGAAGAATATTTTGAACTCTACTAGGCAGTCAGGACAATAAACTTCCAGCCAACTTCAAAAATTTGCTAAGTTGAACATAAATACAGTAACCCATTATCGGATAGAAAACATAAAATGTAGAAAGGTTTTTGGGGTTTGGTTGTGCCTCATTCCAACCAACCAACCCCCCCCCCCCCTCTTAATTGCTTTTCACGGCCATAATTTTGAATTCGTTTTCTGGAAGAAAATGACCGTTTCTATGACTAGTCAAGAGATAGAATTCGTTTCTTATAATTTTGCTTGTCAGTAAAATTTGTTAAAAAAAACATTTTTATGACAAACCATTGCTAAGTTATGTATTTTTAATAAACTTAAGCAATTAGAGATACGTGCAGTTGATTTATTGATATGTTAAGTAACTACATTTCGAATAGATAAAAGCACAAAATATATGCATTTTTATGGATTCAACAAGACCCGACCATGAACGTTAAATAAATCGATTTTTTTTTGTAGCTACACTGCAATTTAAAGACGTTTCCTTTAATTTATACTATTGTATATATTAAAAATTAATATGAAAATTGAATAGCTTTACTTCTAAAGGTATCTGGTAATTGATCCACTGGGATGTGTATGAACAAACTATAATTTCTTCAGATGTAACATGTTTCATATGTATATGTTTTCTTCATAGCATTCGAAACTGTAAAATTCTTATTGGAAATTGTTATCTCGTTTCTCGTCTTCACCAGTGTTAGCACTGCTATTTTTTTGGTGTAGTTCAGCATTCCAGAGACACCTTCATAGAATTTTATGAATGAACTTTGAACACGATTTGGTGTTTCATATTCATGAATTTGTTGGAAAAAAAATCATTCATTATTCGTAAAGGTACAAATAAAGTTGTGACTTCAAATATAAGTAATACGACAAACATTTTTAACACTATTATTCTTTTTATTTATTCTAGCTTTTCCAAAACCCTGTTCACAACCCAAGCCCAGCCCCACATACACATTACATACAATTTAACTCAAAGAATTGTATTTTCCCGATGTATAATAGCAGAAGAAACTATTTGAAGTATGATGTACTATTGTTTCAAAGAAAATTTTAAAATAATAAAATTCGTGATAAACATTTTTTTAACTTGACTTGTAATATTGAAGCATGGGAATTGTGTCAAGGCTTGTTAAGAAACCTCTCTTCACTATACAGAAATTCAAGGTTATATATTTCATAACATTCATATTGGGTACTTTTGTGCAGTGAGACTTGACTTCTGAAACCAACTGTAGCGTTATAAGGTTTTTCTAGTATATTTTAGTCTTTGACAATAACGCTATGACCAGAGACTAAAATTTAAATCATGACGCTATAGTTCTGCAGCTAATGTAAACTCATCTACTACATGTATTTGATATCAGATAAAATAAAAGCTGCATTTATTTTACTTCATATTGCCAATCTGTATTGTATATATAATCTTTAATTAATTCAAGAAACGAAAGCCTCAGAGGAAGATAAGTAGATGAAAACGTATTTTTTATGTATTTCCTCTATAAGGAAAACTTATTTTTTATCAATGCTACGTTGCCTCTCAAGTTTTACAAAGTAACATGTGTTTGGTAAAATGGACATATGGGATTGGTAACTGGGGATGGGGTTATTGTTAATCTTTAGACACTAGCCACTTATCTGTAAGTTTATCATAATGTCATCAACCCAGAACGCAAAATTAATAGACAATACAAAAATATATATACTTCTGCTATATGTATTCCATTTGTTATTTAAGAAGCTATATTATAAACGCAGCACAGTTAAGGTTACAGTAAGAAGGCGGGGCATAATTTGTACGGGAAATGTTAACTATGACGTCACACATAATATTAGGTCTTCAAAATACCACAAAATTAAATTATTTACTATTTTAAAAACCTGGATAGCTGTATACTACATACAAACTTACTATTACATGCAGTTTTGTTGTTTGTTAAATCCCGCACAACAGTATATAAACGATGCATCGATCGCTATGCACTTGTCAATGTGACGTCATCTCGGAAAAATGACGCAGTTTGTACACAGTGAGAAACTGATCAAGTCACATTTTGTACAATGAAAAATGTCTTTTGTTCTCAAATAAAATATTATTTGCAGTAAAATAAAAAGCCATTAATTTGGATGCGATGTCGATTTTAGTATTTTATTTATATAAATTACGTGCATTCCCCAGACAAGCGATACTGTTGTGTTTTTGTATGCAGATTCATTGAAAAAGGAATGGAAGGGCCCTAATAAATCGATTTATTGCAACGGCATACCCTCAATGTATCTTGTCAAAATTTTACACATAAACTCAAGAAGCATCAAGATATTTGAAAAGTGCTGCGAACCTCTTGAAATCTTGCAAATAAATTAATTATAGCTATATTTAATGTAGTTGACCAGCAAAATATTCAACCTGCCGTCCAACAAATTGAATTTTACCAATTAAAAAGGGAATCTATAAAGGTTCGCAGCACTTTTCACAAACTACGTATAGTTACATATAAAATAAACTAAAATTTTTAACTTGGTTATGCCCTTGCAATATTAAAATTTATAGATGACCTCTAAACTGCAAGTATTATTGCCAAAGTCATGTGACGTTGACATTACATGACAAGTCTAAATAAAAAATCTAAACGCCCCCAACATGTAGATTTAAACCACATTACATTTTTTTTGATATCAGTGAATTCCTAAAAAGAATCGCCCATCCTAATAAAGTATGTATTTTTTATCTTTAAAAAATCGAAGATATTTCCATTTGTAACCTTAACTGCGCTGCGAATTGAAGTACATTTTGCTGATCAAAAATCCAATATTTTTTTTTTTTTTTTATTTTCATTTAATGTATATAAAACTCTTTTTTGTACTGTTATTTAATAAAATGACCCATTTGTTATAAATAAATTCAAGGATTTCTTGATAGTAAAACCATAATGAAGGAGGGTAATAAAATGTTGATCCCGCCTTTGATTGGTTCCTCTGGATCTTGAATTTCGAAACTAAATTTTCGAACTCGAATTTCCATTTATCTCGAATTTCCAATCTCGAATTTTGCAACTCGAATCTCGAATGAGCCTTCTGGGCTTTTGTACAGGTTATGATATTTTTTTTGGAGTTGATAAGGCTTGTTTTTATATTAAAAATGTTAAATATCAAGACAGTCTTTTTTATTTGTTTAAGACCATACTTTATCTAATATAAACATTCTATATAAAATTAGTTCACTACAGTTTAGGAATTTCTGAAAAACGCAACTGTATCATTTCGGAAATTCTTTATACGGCAGACTGATATCTAGTCCCTACAAAGATAAGATAAGAATGGTTTTAATATTACTGGATTATATAGTAATTAGGCGTTAACGCAATTTCCTTGTCTTTAGTGAGGAAACCTAGGATTAAGGTAATATTTTCGTTTAAAGTTCTTTTTTGTTTTTACCCAGACAATTTTTAGTTTCACATGCCATATAATTTGGTCAAACATACAAGAGGGAAAACTAGGAGGGATGTAAAATCTTTGAGAAAATTTTGCCATAGGGGCGTCAGCAATTTTTTTTTTTATTTTTGATGTGATCTTCATTTACCTTTACAGAGTCATCAATGCTTTGCAACGTATAATATTATTTATTTATCTTTAAAATTAAACTTAGAGCATCTAATTAATTAATGTATTAATACATGGCAGTGAGGGTATTGACTATTGAGATAGAAAGAATTGTTTCGCTTTCCCGAAGGATCTATCAAACGTAGATTAAAGATTACGTTATAGATTTTGTCACCAGATATTTGGAAGCAGAATCAACCAAAGAGACAGAAAAGCGATCATCTTTAGGTCATTTATACTCATTTAAATCACTTCAAACAAAAAAGACACCATTAAAATACACATTCATTTCTTAAAAAGATGTACATGTAACAATGTCTCTGTTGACTCTGTTAACGAATTTGCCCTTTATCTGATATGCAAAGGCACAAGGACGTTTAATTTTCTTTCGAATCAGATACCAAATTACTATTAAAGTACTTGATCGAGCTAAGTTGTATTTTGGTCTTTGATATCACCATTGTTGTAATTGAAACTTGAGTTAACTGATTTTTTCATTGTAAAATATGCCAAAGTGCAGATAAAAACAAAAACAAACAAACAAAAGTGGTCCATGGGCCACGTCTCCCACCTGAGTACATGGGCTAGTTAAAAAACACAAATCAGATCAGTATTGAAAAGTTTACTTTGGGGGGGGGGGGGGAGGCAGAATTTGATTTTTTTTTACTTTTTACCTTAGAACGTCACTATATCAATAAACCATACCATGTATAATTTTGCCATACTTGAAAAAAAGAAGATATTTAAAGATTTTTCTTACATAATCCTTGATCTCCCATTGTGACCATTGTGATCTATTAGGTCCAATACCTATGATGTTCTACAAATTGTTCATGAGGACCTTTATGCGTATAACTTTTAAAAAGAAAACCGTTAAAATCCCAAAAATAAACATTAACTATTCATCAGGGTTGCAGAGGATTAACCGACGAGTTTAAATATACTGCAGATAACCCCTAAAAATTAAGCTGTCTTACTTTCTCGGGTCTTAGTTTGTCAGGGTCAGAAACGCAGTAGAGTAGCGATGGTTTGAGGAAACTTCCGTATCGCATAAGTAGCGGACGACGTATCTAATGTCGACAAAGCGTATACGCTAACGGCTTAAAAAAGTAAAATTGTTCAAACGTGTATACTTATTATTTTTTGCTTTGATATTTACACTTCAATTTCTTTATCGTTATCTTGCATTTTTGGATAATTTGATTTTTACTTTATTATAAAGATCTTGGTTTACAAAAAAGATGCATGTATTTGATTACTTAGTAAGTCTTGGATATGTAAGGTTTTTACATATGTTTTGTAAAATATTACATATCAAAGCTTAATGAATAATAAATAGAGTAAAATATGCCCCCCCCCCCGAAAAAAAATAATTTTTAGATGTTGAATTCGAATATATTTACTTATATATTATGATAAATTCAGTAAAAGGAGCTGGATCTGATTTTAGTGTGATAAAAGGAGTGTAATGTAATCAGCCAAAGATAGGCCTAGGTTTTCTCTTGGTAATTGCGTTTATAAATGAGGAAAAAATAAAATAAAGGCAAACAACTTTATCAAAAACACAAGGAAGGTGCATAAAACACATGTTTCTTATTCTTTGAAATCACTTAATTTTATCATTTCCACATGTGCGTTTCAGTTATCTGTTGAAAAAGTGTTAAGCCTCATTTAAATCAGTAATTTTTGTTTAACCTCAATGAATAATGTGACTGAATAATAACATGAATATTTTTACTTTATTTTGTATAGTCAACCTTTTTTATCATTTTATTACAGATAAGAAAACATGAAAGGGCTGGTTTTATTTACCTTTGTCTTAGCAGTAAGTACAATGTCACAGAATCAAATTACACATGCTAAATAAATAGTGATTTTTTTTTTTTTACTTTAAGCACTTAATTCCTTAGGACACACTTCAATGAGGGGGGGTTAAAGTGCAATGTGCATATAAATCTTTTGGTATTGCCATTCATTATATTTTCACACATTTTCAACTGTCATTTATATTTTGCAGGCCTACAAACTGATCAGTATAACATTATTCCTCAAATATTGGTTCAGATTAAGGTTAGATACTAGTTGTAAATATAAGATATTATTTCAGAAAGGGATTTAATTACTAAAAATGAACACAGGGTGTGCTTTCTGACTTTTGAGAATTTTTTTAACGATCAACAATAAAATTTAAAAAAAATGAAAATTTAAAGTCTTTTTTTTATGTACAAGTACATTTATCACTTGTAAACTCCAGAGAAGTGCATGTATATTACGCTTTTGCAAATGTGAGGGATTATTTAAGGGAGGACAATCCCATAGTCTTGACCAGGTGAACCCAAGCTAGGCATTCTATAAGGTTTCTTAATTTTTCGAAATGACGCTCCAGTTTGAATATACTCTCTCAAGGACCGACACTCTTCTCGTCAATAACGCAATATAAATAAATATTTCAAATTTAGGATTAACTCGCCCAGGCATGGCTCAGATTTTTTTAGGCATTTTGGTTTAGTTCTTCACACCCCTTTTAGGCTCTTAAAGTTTAAGGAAACATTTCAGATTTCCAATGTTTTGGAATGAGGATCATTGATGAAACATAATTTGTTGAAATGCGCATCTAGCGCATCAAAATTTGTAACGTATAGGATTTACATGGGGCCGGTTAGAGATATAATCCACTGATCTGCTGACCACTCTTGATTAAACTGACCCATGTAGTTTAATTATATACTATACAATTAATTATACCCATTTTTAGGTCAACATGGTGAAATAAGGACCGAGACCTGGCCCTCGAGATGACCTGACCTGACCGACACACGATATCTCGAAAACCCTTTGAGATTTTCCAATAAGATTTGGCATAGCAACTCCAAATGGACTATAGAAAAACCGTATTGATTTTGGGATCTAAAAGTCAAAGGTCAAGGTCATAAATTCGCAAATTCTGTCTGTTATAACACTTTCGTTTCCGCGCAATATCTCGAAAACCCTTTGAACTTTTGCAATGAAATTTTACGATACAACTCCTTGTAGACAAAGGAAGACTCCTATGGATTTTGAGGTCAAAATGTCAAAGTTCAAGGTCTTTAATTTATACATTTCGTCTGTGTATAACACAATACTTTCTGGGCAATATTTCAATAGGATTTTAAGCTTTGGCAATGTAATTGTACACCAAACTCCCTAAAACCTCTCTCATCCCTCTCAAAGTGCCCTGCCCCGTTTGTTTTATCAGTATTTATTGTATGGCATGTCGCTATTTTTAGCACATGGGCATGAGGAGAGTTACTATGTATAAAACAGGTTATCGGCGGAGTTTATATTCTTACTACATTTACTAGAACTGTTTAATAAAGGTTAAAATAGACACCATGCATTGTGTAAAACTTTGACGATATCGAACATGAATTTATAAATGTATGTGACTTTGAACGTAAATATATACATGTACATGTATGTGACTTCATTTCTAACAAATAATTCTAAAAACGTCCAGCAGTTCCGTGGTCTAGTGGTATGTTCTCATGTGAGAGATGCTGTGTTCGAATCTCGGACGATTCATTTTCTTTTCTTTTTTTCGAAATACTTTTTTTACTAAATGATAGTATTCGATATGTGCAATGAAAAATTTATCAGGTCTAGATTGCACAAACTCACAAAATCATCATTACAGTGTGATAATTATTCTATTTAAAAAAATCTTATATACACATAATAAAGAATATTTTCAATTCACAAACAGCGTGACAGTTTGCTTCATGGGGCGTGCTAAAATTTTGTGTGCTGTTTATCATTTTACTCATCGATTGGATCAATGAAATCAATACTAATTTGCATATGAAACTCGGAGCACAACAATACCCCGATAATACTGGCCAATCAAATTGAATGATTGTTTCCCACTCCTGCATTTGTAGTCAGGAGCAACAAGTGATCAGTCAAAGCCCGTTTTCTGTCATAAAAAAACAGCTATTATTATATTTGTTGTGATTTGACCGAATGGGTTTTTTAAAGACGTGTAATATGTATAAGAAAATTTAGAGAATGGAGTTAGTAAGGCCACTCTGTTACTTTTGTACTATGTAGCTATAGTTATCATCAGTACAGGAAATAAAACTTGCTTTGCCCGTTCAAATGTAGTTTTTGTTTATTCAATACGATTGGTCTGTATTGTCAGTGGTATTGCTTAGTTCTGTGTTTCTTATACAAAGTCTTATTGATTCCGTTGAAATCAAACATCCAATCGATGAGTAAAATGATCATCAGCCTACGAAATTTTAGCACGCCCTATAAAGCAAACTGTCACACTGTTAGTAAAACGATAATAATATCTTTATATCCATATTGGCATATTTAATTTGCTTAAGTATACATGTATACATTTGATGATTCTACAAATTCAGTCAGGGAAATCCGACTCGATCCACCTCCAACCGAACTGCGCATGATTTACTTTTTTCCCTAAGCGAGGGACACAAATTCTCTGAATTAGCTTGTTGTCCTTAAGGTGGTCGGGTAAACATGTATATGTATTTTCTAAGCCTTTTGTCAATGTAATAAATATCATAAATTGTTTTTATGCAATTTGTATTTTTTATTTGTATACTTTTAATTATATGCTACCAAAAATATTTGTATTTGTAAACCAATTGTCTAGTTGAAACATTTTTTAATAATTATTTTTATGAATAAAATTCTTTCTACCCAAGATCTCCAGTGCGGTGCTCGCTGACTGGGAGCATCCTAAGTACAGCTTTAGTATGTCATTTCTATTAATTCTGATGTTTTATAGAATCTTTAATTTAAAATTGAATTTTAACCATTTGAATGTTTTACAAATTGACTAATTGAAATATGTATAATATTAGGATGCCGTGAAAGTGATGGAATAGATGTTTTTGGAATTCATTATGGCAGTGTGGTGACTATTATAAATGGCACTTGCAACGACACCAAAGTTTTACCAAAAGAAGGAATATACCAAATACACCATATTTCCTATAATTGTACTAACGAAACTTCGATTAAAACTGATGAGGTAAGTAAGTATTTCTTTATACGTCATAAGTTTTTAGAACTTGTGTCCAATCCCTTTCCAATTAGAAATTACAATAAGATATGTTCAAACCAACTAATTCTAAATTCTATTTTGAAGTATGGTTTATAAAAAATCATACTTTACATGAGAAAGAGGTAGGTTAACTTACTCCATAAAATTATCCTGTCATTATAAGAATTAAATGACCAAGTCCTTACATACCATTTGAAACATAATGTGGAGACTTGTTGCTTCTATTACCTATAACTATTTCTCTGAGAAGCCACGTTTTTATGTCCAGTCTAAATCAAACTACAATGTTCTTGAATTTTGAAGAAACTGAGTAAATTTGAGCATCATCAAATATTGATTAAAATATATATTAGACTATCCAAAAACTGTTTCGTGGATTTGAATCTTCTGAAACAGTTCTTTTATTTTATTTTTAAACATTTAAGATCAGAGGTTTGGGAACTGGGTTATGCAAAATATTTGAGAACGGCTTAAAATTTTGGTCATTTTTAAAGACATATTCCAGATTTGAGGAAATTGATGCAATTCATGACGTCATAAAAGATGGACAATAGAAAAAAAACGCCATATTTATTTCATATGAAGTAACTAACGGTCCAAGAGAAATACAATACAATTTCAAAAATTTAAGGACTTTATACGATGACTAATTTTTTCCCGACCAAAACAGAAAAAGTAGAACACCAGAAAGATATGTCTTTGATCATGCATCGGATAAAACTACCTTTGATATATTTATATGCATGCAAGCGTATAATGGATAATTATTTCTCGTTTTTGGATAATCTTTAATTAAGTTGTTGGATGTCGCCAGTCCTATAACAGCAACTGCCTGTGCCTACAAATTTAATACCGCGTTTTGTCCTGATATAAAATTTGGTGGAATGGACAGGTGTTGTGATAGGACTGACAACATCCAGAAATAGGAATATAATACTTATATTTATATTATCAAATATTCTCTCTGATATTGTTAATTTTGCTAATATGTTTTTGCACTAAGAGTTTCTCAGAATCGGTGTATTAAATGGACGTAAGAACGTAATGTATTGCAAATGTACATTGCAAGGGGTAATTAAAGTACTGAAAGTACTGTTAGACGGAGGCTTCATGTATGAGAGAACACAAAAGAAATATATATATATATCATACATAGCTGTAAAGAATATTTTGAGAAATATTGTGAAGTGTTTTTTTTAATTCAACATTTTTTTCAAAGGATACTCCAATATTCATGAGGTTTTTGGGATATTATAATTTCATCTTTGTAATGTAAACTTCGCTATGATTAAAGTTCACTGTTATTTAGATGGGATACTTTCAATATTAAACCTTTCAACATAAGAAACAGTAATTGACTAGGCCTGGTTGACATAAAACTTAGACGGGCTAACTTTTTATCCCAGTCTCACTCAAGGAATATATAGTGGAAAAGTGAGACTGAGATCAAAAGTGAGCTTGTCTAATATAAGTTGTATGCCCCCAGGCCCGGTTTTATGAATGTAGGTCTAGTATGTTCTAGTCATGAGCCCACTGGCGGAATTAAAAGGGGCCCCTGGCCCCCTCCCTTTTGAGTCCAAAAAATACGCAATATTTGATAAATGAGTGTTTTAATTGTGGCTGTGGACCCCTTCCCTGACCTCAAACTGGTCCCCCTTTTTCAGAATTTCTGGATTCAGCACTAGGCCTCAGCCAGTCAGGAGTTTCCATATTTCAAGATATCTTATTTATAGGTCACAGAGACCTACTGTTAACATAATTATGACATGTAACAGCTACCAAAATCAAAATTTCTCGGCCTTATTGTAATAATGTTATGATATGAGCTAACATGGAAAAAGAAGCAGCCAGGTAATTGGACATGAACAACATAATATAGTACAGTTTGTCTTAAACCTTTGTGATACAAAATGGGGTGACCTAGCTTGAAAGCAACACAGAATTTTCTTTAAGTAATACAACTTCATTAACATGCAATAAATGTTCGTGCCAGAACACAATTTTTTGAGTGGAATAAAATATACTTTCTTACTTTATGTAAACAGAACAATCAAGTTCATAAGACTTGCTATTTCACAAGTTTAAATTGTTTTTGGAGAACTGGAGTATTGCTTACAATAACAAAGATATATCTTGACAAATTTGACAACCAATATTTCTGGAATTATTAAATGTAGTATTTTATCATATGACAGATTAACCCAAAAAATGTCTTTCTTTACTCGTATACCAGTGGAAATGGTTGTCCTTTTCAGTTTATCTTTTTAAAACAATCATTAACAATGAGACATGATTACAAATTACGTAGAGAAAAGTAATAAATATATAACTATGATTTCTGCTTTTCAGTAACTCTGTTCAAACAATCACTTCTCCAATGATGTAGGTTAAAAAAAGTTGACATGAATACCAATGATCAGAAATACATGTAATCTTGTATATAAAAAATAATTAAAGTTTGAGATGTGAAAGAGGTAAAACACAAGTATCAAATGCAAATAAGGATCAACGATATGACAATAAGACAACTTATTTCAGAAGATATAATTTTTAATTATTAATTAGGATATACTGTGATAAATCATGTAAATCCTATGAACCAAGATTTGGGTTGTACCCAAGGGTCAAAAGTTACAAATGCATTTTGATCTCAATATCAGAGTTGCCGTTTGTTTCTCTCTTATCTAATGTGAGGGTACCCCAAACACTCAAACCGCTTGTAGAAAGTGTAAATCTATTTTCATGTGTTTCCTGAAATTATACATGATTACAAATAAAGAATTCAAAACTAGACTGTTAATATTCCTACAGATAAAAATACTGTGCATTTGTTTATTCATCGATCCTTGTCAGATTAAAAAACTCCATGATACCTATTGATGCAAGCGTCAAAAATCGGCCGCAAACCAATTTATCGACCCTTTCAAGAAGAAATTAGAAAAGGAGTGAAAATGAGATTACAAACAGCAATCAAGCACAAAAAATTCCATTAAAACTGAAATGCTTGATCTATTATTAAAATATCTTATATTTATACCTGCGACATAAAACATTTGCATGCGGCATTGCAGTATTTTCTTCAATACATAATACAGGTACATCTGCGTCTCCACACTTTGTTTGATACGGGCGAATTCTGGTGGAAGTTTTTACAATTAAATATAAAACTAAAGTTTAAACTTATCTGTAACTAGAGATAGTTTTTACTTTAATAAAAGAAGCAATTGATAAGTGGGGTTCCTCGATCACTCTCCGCGGATGTTAACCCCCCACCCCCACCCCCCCAAACTCCTTCTAGATCCGCCACTTCCTTTCTTCTTGTTCTTGTTTTGGTGTGAGAACCGGAGGGAAAAGGCTCGGCATATTGTAAAACATGCTTTATCATCGTCTGTTGGAACAAAATCTCCTAATATTCTGTCTGATAAAGAATTAATAGTAAATCACATTTTTTTTTTACATATTCCGTAGGAAATGTTTTTATATACACGTCATTTTAAAAATATTAGACAAATCCTGTTTATTTAGAAAAAGTAGAACTGTTTGTTTATACATGTACTTGTATGTGACGCGATCTTTGTTTTAGACTATGCCTATCCTTTCGGTCAGTGTTACTCAGAGTCGCTCTAAAAATAGAATTCTCAAGGTAATGAAAACAATTCCACCGATAGATGGTGCTTAGGAAATCTTTCCTGTTTACATTCCATGGGCAAGACAATCCCTATACCCAGAGGCTGTCATACAGCCTCCGTCTAAAAATGACGAATCAATTTCAAACTAACATTTTTTACTATAATCTATCAGCCATGAGGGTAATTGTTTTAATTAAATTGGGCCAAAACAATATAAATTATTGTGTTCATTAAGTAATGGAATATCATATAGCTTCTACTGTGTATTTATCGCCCAGTGAGAAGGTTTAATGTGTTTTATAGAGATCAGAGCGTAGTCGATTTATAATGGATTTCAGAAAGCACAATACATACAATGTAAATGCTTACAGATAATAAAATATTCATACCAATTAATTAACTTTTAAAAATTTAGAAATACGTTTATCTTGTCTCAGAAAAGGACGCCTTGTACATGTACACCTCAATTCTTTTAGAAACAATAACTTAAAACACGTTAAAGCTACTGATGCTTTTCTGCATTACAGGGAACAAACACCGCATATGAAATATTCATAAGTGTAAAGGATCCAATTTTCGATGAATCTACTGCTTCAGCTATCGTGAATCCAGCAATAGTTGGAGGGCACAAGGAGCACAAGTTTGTGATTAGATGTATTGACATCCCACGTGTTGGAGTTAATAAAACTGTTGCACACGTTTTTCAGGGAGGGTATGTATAATTCAGATAGAAATAATACTATTTTTATCAAAATTATATAGTATAATTTATTTAGTAAAACGATCATTGAAATGATCTTAATATACACTATATAAACAAAAACTATGGGATATGAATGGGCAAAAAGGTTAATTTTTTGGGGTTGTATACATTAGTTCCATTTGAAAGGTGATTGTATGTTGTTGATTTAAGTCCTACTACGCAATGTTTAACACGTTTAGAGACCTCAACTTGGGCAATTTGATGAAGAGTTCCAAATTTTAGTCTTTACTCAGAGTCAGCTCTCAGACTTTTTGAGGCGGATACCTGTATTTTTATCGCAAAAACCAGTCCTGATACAGGTTTATGGTTTAAAATAAATTGTCTGAAAAACCCAAAACTTTCATATTTTTGAGTATGGAGAGGTTGTCAAAGGAAAAGTTAATACATGTTTTTTTTTTTTTTCGACCTAGGTCAGAAGAACCAGTGTTTGAACACACGGCCTTCTGATGAAGGAGCGAATGAAAGAAAAATATCGAAATTGAATTCACAGTATTAATAATAAAGAACTTTTTATTATATATATTTAAGGGTAGTTCGGAAAGCTCCCGAACTTCTTCGTACTTAAATAAATCCTCCTAGAATACTCTTCCCATGTAAGAGACATAGTGTTAAGATCAGCAAAGACTTTGATTGAGATATTTATTTAAAAAAAAAAGTTTGCAGATGAACAAAATTTCAGAATATGTTAGATTGGTGCTAAGCGTGTAACATAAACTTTAGAAAAAATAATACCAAGCCAGGTGAATTATAATTATTAAGAAAAGCAAAAATGGTGAAAATCAGCCCACGTGATGTTGCTGATTTTTTATCAGTTTGTTTTTCCTCTTAGAATTCAACTGGCTTGACACATTTTTTTATAAAAATATTTATAAGTTTATATTACACCTTTAGCATCAAGCTTACATATCATGAAATTTTTAATCTAAGATATCTTCAAAATCTGCTTACGAAGATATCTGCCCTTGTGTAATTTAGGAAATCGTTTCATATAAAGAAAACATTTTTGCTTATTTTAAAGTCTACAATTTGATAAACCTCTTATTTATTCATTCTGTTACATATATTTCAATAAAAAGCACATATTCACTTTAATTGTAGTTTTTACATGGTGGGTTTATACTACCTATTCCCATTTTTTAAAAATCTCCATTCTACCTATCCCCATTTGCAAATAACAATGATTATTTAGATAATTAATTTGTTTTACCAGTAATTGGACAACTCACAACTGCATCCTCTTTTAGATTTACCTATATTCTATTCATTTTAAGATAGAAACTTATGAATGAATTTTTGAGAAAAATTTATTTCCTTCAAAAATATGGATTTGAGAAAGTAACAAGATCTTGCCATATACCACACTGGTGTAGCATGGGCTTGTGATTGTACAATTATTGAATGTCTCATAATGTTAATTGTTCAAATTGTTTATATAGTGTGTCACACTGCCCAAGAGAGTTGGTAAAGGTCTAATTTTGTACAGATGTGAGCCCCTCTCGTACCCAAAAACAAAAAAATAATTAAATTTCAATATATACATTTTTAGTAATTGAAATGTATTTCATTACATTTGTCAAAGTAATTGAAAGTAAATGATAATTAATTTGAAAAAAAATCAATGTTATTGCAATTGCACTTACTTGACAAAATTATCAATGTTTTTGAAAGTAATTAATAACATTTAAAAGTAATTGACCTCAAACCTGTTTGTGTAATAATTCAACATGTACAATTCACGAATTTTCTTCTTTTACATAAACCTGTGAGATGATTAGAATCATATGAGTCTTTTATACGTCGATTAAAATATATTGTATCCTTTTCAAGTGCTTATTTATACACTGTGGTCGTATATAGTTTTAATACAGTTTCTGAAATTTTATCAGACAAAAACAAAAAAAAAACAAATAAAGCATAAACGATACCTTTTTAAGATATGTTTAAAATTGCCAAAAGTGCACATTTATCAAGAAACCAAATAAGACGCCAAAAACGCCAAATCAAATAAGAGTTCAAAGCTTAAGAGTGCCAATCAAGAACCCCAACCATTTGAAAAAGGGAATTTTTAAATTCACAAGGCTCAGACGTCATTCATGGTAAATCCCTTTCCCGCTAGATGCGTGTTCTTAATATCGCAAAGTCACTGTGGTGGACTATTGGTAAGAAGGTAAGGCCGCCTCAAGATTTGCAGACCTTTATATCTCATTGAATCGGACATTATCAAGGACAGCGTACAAAATTGAATTCTCCGAATGTTGAAAATTTTGTATCTAAAGACATGACACATAATTAACAAATTTGAGTAATCGATAACATAAGTAATGTGCTTGATTTAGCGGAAGCTGTGCAAAAAAGAATTCATACATCGCCGATTGTAAGGCATTCAGAATACTTCATTGATGAATAAAAATTATTGAATATGTAAGTTTAAATCAAACAGAACAATTGGATTCACATACATGTAACGGCAGAGTGAATACACAATACAGGAAGTTGCATAGATTGTTTACAAATGTAGAAATACACAATACAGGAAGTTGCATAGATTGTTTACAAAAGGATTTTAAATATGTAAAGATAAATGAGGTGAGCAATTTTGCTGTAAAAAACAGTTTTCCTACAATACAATTAATGCTTTTATATAGAAGATAGTTCTGGCTGTTCAATTGTCAAAATGTTCAAAAGTACATTTTCTTATATGACAATGGTCTCAGATAAAATGTACATTTTATTACCTGTCTTACTATTGCTATGTCACTTACAATTTGTCGGTATATATTTAGATCTGTATACGTAACAGTTGAACTATGAACCCGAATATGGCACCACCCTCCAATCAATGTATACCCAAATATTTTATTTATTATGAGCTTATTTCCCATCTCAGCACCAGATGATTCTACAAGAGTAAAAGTAGTTGTTAGTTGAAAAAGACCCCTCATTGTCCCTGGTTGCCATTTATAGGTATAATTATTATACTTCTACTGATTTTTCCCTTTATAAAATTAACTGATTAGATCTAAACAATTCCCTAGAAATTGCCGTGAATCGGTTTATCGCCGTACGTTAGTTTTTTTTTTAGCTAGTCGTGCTAATCGCAGTTTTGCGTAATCCACTAGTTTTTACATTAAAACCCGAATTGCTCTCCCTAAACGTTTAGCCAGCGCGTCACGTGATTTTATTACGTTTACAGACGACAAGAGGACTTGAACATGGCACATTAGACGAGAATGAACTGGATAATCTGCTCGATTCCAAAGATAGTAATAACACTAAGAAAGTAATAAAGACATCGCTGTCTGTCCTAGAAAACTATGCACGTGAAAAAGACCTGGATTTATCGGAAATTGAGAGACAACCTGCGAGTGAAATGAATTCTTTCCTGCGAAAATTCTATGCCGAGATGAAAAAAAATGATGGAGAGAGATACGCGAAGAAGTCTAAGAAGTCTGCGATACTTTTTACAAAAACATTATTTGAAGGTGAGAAAAGAAGATTTTATAGATGATGATAGATTCAAAACGGGTAACGAAATGTTTAACGCAGTGCTGGTAAATTTAAAAAAGTCTGGTGTTGGTGACCTGAAATCGAAAGAACTTCTCACACAAGAGGATATGAATAAACTATACGAGACTATTTTCAACATTGAAAATCAAGAAAATCTGCGGAAAAAAAAACAATATTTGAATTTATCTATTACTTCTGTAATCGTGGAAGAGAAAATCTCCGTGAACTTCAAAAATCTGACTTTACAATTTCGGTGGATTCAACTGGAAGGGAATATGTGACAGTCAAGGAACGGCAAACAAAAAAATCACAGAGACGACGATTTGCAGGATATGTCAGGTAAACAGGGCAAGATGTACGACAAACCTGGCGAGTAAAACACATTGTTATATTGATGTTTTATAAAGGGGTGGGGTCCTTAAAATTTTTATAAAATTCAAATCCTAGTATTCAAACATTTTGTGAATTCACATTTTGAATTAAGGATTAACTGTTTGTTTATGTTTATTTATGTTTTTATTTTATAATTGATCCTCGTTGTCCTGTACTCTCCTTCAAAAAGTATATTGGAAAACTTCACTCTGAAAACCCAAATTTCGGGCAGCGCCTAATAAAGAAAAATATGAAGAAAAAGAATCATGGTATAAGAAAACAGCCGCTGGTATAAACACACTTTATTCGTTCATGACAAATTTAAGTAAAGAGGCTAACTTAAGTAAAATATATACCAATCATTGTATCCGTGCTACAAACATAACAACCCTAGATCACGAGGGAGTGGAAGCATGGCACATAATGGGGCTAAGTGGACATCGTTGCGAATCTTCAATCAAATCCTACAGTTCCAAACTAAGTGAGGCAAAAACAAGGGAAATGTCCGAAATCTTATGTAAAAACATTTCCGCAACTTCTGAAACTTTGTCAAATTCAGAAAATGCAGTTCCTTCTGAAAATGTGTCCGCTGATTTCCTAGATTCTGACCTAATCAATGAAATATTGAACAACGATTTTATCCTTGAAAATGTAGAAAGTGGATCTGGAGCCTTTGGAACCGCTGTGTCATCTGCTAATATGTCATCCATAAACAATTTGTTTAAATTTGCAAATTGTCAAAACACCTTTAATTTTCCAAAATGATATGTACATGTTACATATTGTACAGTGAAATCTTATCCTGTTCAGAACTTTGATTTATTGTGTTACTTCAAGGACATTAAAAGTTGTTGATTTTTCTCAAAAAATTGTTGTTAATAAATTGTAATATCAAAATTCAGTAAATATAAATTGTGATTCTATTCAGTTTTGAGAATAATGATTAGTCAATCTGTTAATGGGATATTTTGTTTTAAGTGATCTTTACAATTTAAAATTTGTATCGGTATAATAAAACAGTTAAAGTATATAAAACATAGTGTTTTTTTCTCTCTTTTTCCATTCAGTTTAAAAACAATATTCTAAATAAATCAAAACATAGCTAATATTTATCTGAATTATGTGCATATTGAATGAAAAAATAATTATGTAGAATTAAGGACAGATGATACAAGCAATTTTTTTCTTTGAAAAAGGTTAAATATCAAGTCACAAGTTTAGAAAAGTGGATGGTTCTTAGATTTTGTTCTCTTAAGAACTGGAATATAAAAAACACTTGGAAAATATTAGTAATATTTCAATGAAAAAAAAATATAAACAAATCACATTCAGTAAAGGTTTACAGGTGAAAACAAATTTCAGAATATGTTATCGTGGTGATAAAAGTGTAATATAAACTAAAGAAAAATATACAAAGCCAGGTGAATTTTATTAGGAAAATCTAAATTGTAAAAATCAGCCTATGTGATATTGCTAATTTTTTGTCATTTTGTTCCTACTCTTAAAATTCACCTGGCTTGGTATATTTTTTTAAAGTTTATATATCACTTTTAGCACCATGGTAACATATTCTGAAATTTGTTTTCACCTGTAAACCTTTACTTTTCTAAAATTATGACATGATATCAAATCTTTTTCAAAGAAAAAAATTGTTTCTATCATCTGTCCTTAAATCCTTTACTGCGAGAGCTGGTAAGGCTCATTTATGACAACGTACAGCGTATAAACAAGTTCATGTAGGTACATGTAACTCGTAATAACGAGTTAGTTATTTTGTTTCTGTTACATGTAACCATCTTAATTTGTTTGATTTTTATTTTATTCCAAATGAATCAGTTATCACAATTAAAGGATGTATATGTACATTTTTTTTATAGAACAAATAAGCCGAAAAAGCCCTGTAATTCTGCCAGCCGCATTAATACCGGTATAGTCCTCGATTATCAGACTCTGTTAGCTATTGCAGATTTATTAATTTATTTGAGAGGTGGATTGCTTTGCATTTTATATATCCTAATCGTAACCAATATATAAAGTCGTTGATCAAGTAAATTAACTAGAACAGTCATGTCCTATAACTTATAGTAATATATTAGATATAATTCATTTTATAACTTACCCGGGTTTATGCATCTTGTTACGGATCACTTCTAGTAAGGAGGATGACTGAGAGGCTAAGAGGCTTTGAATTTAAGGCACTGGCATTTTTGAAGGAGGGAGCCGTTTCAAATTTGGCACGATGAGACATATTTATATTTGTTTTTACAGTCTTGCCCTCTGTTATATATGCAAAATGGAAAATGATTGAACGAAATGACTTATTTCTACTAACATGAGAATAAGATTGGTTGAGTGACTTCAACGCATGAAGTCATATAATTATCATATACTGCCACCCGTCATAAATAATATTACCCCTGGTTCGTTTTATAATTAGTCTTGATCACCCACTTTTAAAGCTACTTAGTTTCTAGTTACTGAGAATATGTGTTTTCACTATATCTGTGGTATGAAATTTGTGTGTAAGCGAATTTTGTTAACTCAAGTAAAGTTTTCCGTAATCTTTATCAGATAAACTATTGACTATTAACGGACTGTTTCTGTTAAAATAAGAAGTAGAACCAAATTTCGTTCCGTCTATGTATATGTTTGCAAATTTTAATTCATATGTTAAAGTTATTTTCAAACTTCCCGTTTTCCTCATGTACATCAAACATTATAACTTAATAGCTACATAATACGGTTAATACCTACTATTTACAGCCTATCGATATACAGTTATACCTAAAACTTGCACAGCATATGCAGGAACAGTGGTCAATGTAGATGGTGCTGGACAACCGAATAATGAGAAACATGTCGATTTGTGGGATCAACAAAAGTAAGAACAAATAAACCTTGCATGTTCCTTATGTTTAACGATTTAAACAGTATCTCAAATCTTAAATGAACAAAAAAGTTATTAAAATATCACTCATGTACTTTGGTACCTATTTGTAATGTCCTTTTTAAATCTTAAAGCAAACTTAATTCTAGAAAAACGAACCATTTAAAGGTTTTAAGTATCAGAACTGTAATTTTATTTTGATTTTTATTTCAATCTGGGTCGAGTACGGTCGTTACTTAACCTTATGCATGCAATCCGCAATATTTTTTTTAAATAATCCTACTAGTTTGCAATTTAATTCAATAAGGTTAGAGGTTATAAAATTGCTATATATCTCAGTTGAGACTTTAATGTAAATTTATATTGAATTTAAAATTATGAGTAAATAATTAACATGTGTTTCATTTTTTTCAACCATGATAAAACAATTAATTTAACACTTGTTTAAGAACAGAAAAGCAAAAAATTGCACTGTACACACCGAATTACTGGAGAGTATAGACAACTACAAAAATAACACTGCCATTGCCGCCAAAATGTATGGTTTCAGGTTTGTTGGAAGTGATTACATCACCATAGCCTGTGAAGTCGGTGTTTTTCCAGAGAATTCTAAACAGGTAAGTTGAGTAATCATAGATCGTGGCTTTTTTGTTCTTTCAATATTTATTTAATTCATTTTTATTTAACATGTTATACTTGTATTTTATAAATTTGAAAGAATTTTCATAATTTTGTTTTAATAAATTTTGTATAATGCCTCATAAAAAGTTACAAATAGACTGCAAGGATTGGCGTATACATGTATAAATAAATCACAGGCACTTGTTTCGGAAATAAATTTTTAACCTATAGTATTATACTACAGGTTAAGAATTTATTTCCGAAACAAGTGCCTGTGAAATAAATCTGTGTTAACATATGCATGAAGATACAAGTTATAAGATAAAAGAAAATACTTTATAAACCAATGTAGGGCCCGGAATGGCATTTCATAATATACATAAATGTGCATGATTTAAACATTTAAACATTTTTATAACAGAAATAGATATTTTATTCTAAAGATTTAAGAAAAAAATATATCAAATGTTCCTATATGGCTCCGCCCGAGGGGAATATATTTCTTGGCTGAATAAAGCTTCATGTTTCCTAAATATTCGTGCAATTTGAATTGTTTATTATAAACAATCAGGATCTTCAAAACAAACATAGAATTGCAAATTTGTCACTACTTCCATCTATTATATTTTGAACAGTTCAAATCAAAGTACTGAGACAGTACTGAAAGCAAAAGTAAAATAAACTTCCAGCATGTATTATTTGTTTTAGAACAAACAGAAGCATTTGGGACAAGAATACTTTGTGAAGAATCTTTAAAAAATGGCCCCAGGGCTCTTAAGATATGGCCCATATTCAAAATTGTTAAGCACGCCGCATATGTCCATACAGAAGATAAGATAATTAGGCATATTTTACTGAATTAAGCTTTCTTAATGTATACTAAAATACTATTGCTATCCTTTTTATTGCTAGACATCTAGCATGTTCTTTACAATTGCTACAGTTCTTTGAAATGATATATTAATTTATATTGATAGGGGGGTATAATTCTATTTTTCTTTTAATTCAATTATCGTTTATTCAGGATATTTGCCAGAATAGAAGACGAAAAAGAAGACGGGACTAAAAAGAAGAGATGTTGTAGAGACTGCAATTCAGAGGAAAAACGTCATTGGCAAACTACGAGTGATTGATCGTCCTTCTGTATATGGAAATACAGCCAACAAAACTGGAGGTTAATTTAGTATTAGGATTACTGATGATGAAAATGATAATGTTATATAGTGGGAGTACATGTAGTAGAATAAAAATGAAGAAAATAATGTTTGTCATACCTTGAAGTTCAGAATTGGAGACAATGAATCATCAACAGTAGTAAAAACTGAAATTAAGACATTTAAATTGAATTTTTACCTTTGATGGTCGCCGCGTGACGCTGTGGTTAGAGCGTCTGCTCTAGAGTAGCAACATAAGGATTCAGTCCTTACGTTGCAAGTTTGAATCCTACTGTGGGACGTGGAGACCGGTCTTTCGGATGAGACCGTATAAACCGAGGCTCCGTGTCGCAGTAGGTGCTGGCACGAAAAATATCTTTCACTTCCTTTTTAATTCAAAGGTACAATTGTATAACATTGCAATAATTTTGCTGCAGGCGTCCTCTTCAAAAAAAAATATTAAAATAGATGTGACAAAGAATCTTTGAATCTCACTGAAAATATATATTCTTCTTTATGTCCTACAATTGTACGTCTGACTTACAAAAAAGCTGAGGTTACTAAGATTTAAACTTTAATATTTAAAAAAAAAAGATGACGCAGAAGTACCTTTACGGGACATATCTTTTAAAATAAGAAAACAGATTAAGTTATTAGATACTTTAACCCTTTACAACTTACAGAATTGCTATGCAACATACATTGAATCCTCGCGTCATAGAAATATTACTTTACCATTTCCCCGCAAGCACTTTATAGCGGGATACAAATTTCTCTAAAGTTAAGCGTAGATAATATTCTGAAATATTATTTTAATAAGAAAATTCTTTTCTTGTTTTATGAAATTCAAGCAAGTATAAAATAGTTGGAATTTCGCAATAAATTGAGGATTAAATGAACTTATTAAAGTGCGTGAAAATGCGTGATTGCGGGGAAACGGTAAATGCATGATTTTGTGTTAGAAATAGGAAATGGTATATGCGTTAAAATTCGTGACTGCGGGAAAAGGTGTTAAGTTATATAACTTATATTGATGATTTTCTTTTCATGAATCAGTGAGCAAAGAACATTTTGTTTTTTCATGATTGAATAATTTTATGCTTAACTTCTCTTTTCAGGTTCATTTGAATGGATCAAGCTTTCCCTTGGAGTTCTGATTTTGTCGTCATTCTTCAGCGTATTTAATTAAACAAAATTAAATTAATTCATTTTCTTCTGATATATCGTCCTTGAATGTACGCTTAAAACACATTTTGTACATCGATAGATGAGAAAGCATAAAACTCTAGAGTACGGATTGTAAGGATTAATATCATGTTTTAATTTTCATTAAAATAATTGACGGATTTTTCAAATAAACAAAACACGAACAAATTTAATGAACAACTATTTTAAATCTTGATTTTTTGAAAAAAAAAAAATCAAAATTGACACAAATAAAACTTTATTCCATGAAAAAAACATTTTGATGTTGTTTATACCACAGGTGTGAAATGAAATACATGTCACTGGTGCCATTTTTGCTAAACATTAAATAAATACCATTAATCTCTTTTGAATTGTGATTCTTTCACAGACGTGTATGCATGTTAAAATGAGCAAGCATTATATTAGCTAAATGTATTGTATACATATTCTTGGTTGGATGCACTTAAATAAAGCTTAAATACTTTTGAAGTATCAATCTTCATATTTATTTACACCCAATGCATACAGTAATTAACTTTAATCAGTATTTATCTATAGGTATAGTCATGTAAATATTAGATATCTTTTTACATGTGACATCCTGTGCCATTATTCCAAAGTACCTTGATATGTAAATCAACTAATTGATTTCTGTTCACGAGAGCCAAGGTACGTGCACTCGATTTTATTAGTTCTACATGTACAATAATATCATTAAAGTGTTAAAACTTTAAATATTGACAAATTTATTCAAGTAATTGTTTTCTGGTAAATCTAAACAAATACCATAATCCTCAATACACATACTTGGACATGTTCGTTTTTTTCAGATTGTGTGCAATTGGTATGTCAATATTGTTATATATTAGAGTTGTATGATAATTGTAATATTTGCATTTAATGCTTTAATTTAGATGGCATTTTCTAAAGTTGATATTTGTGAAATGTGACATCGAAGAATGCGAAAGAAATTTTAAGAAGTTTTATTGCAAAACTTGTTATCAAAGATTGTGCAAACAATGCAGAGATAAACATCTGAAAAATTCAGAAAACAAGAACCATGAGGTGGTCTAATACCAACAACGCAATGAAAAACATCTTGTTGAAAAATGCAAGGTTCACCTGACTAACGACGCGAACATGTTCTGTGAAGATTGCAACGTTCCAGTATGTTTTAGATGCATCATACTAGGAGGAGACCATTGGTTACATATATGTGCTGATCTACTTGATCTCCGTGCAAAGCAATATGTCTACTTCCTAGAACAACAAATCTGCAAAATCCATACATATTACCTTCCCATTTCACAAGATTTAAAGAAAGAAATTAACAAAAAAATTCTCAGAAGTTAAAACTATCATGGACACAATAAAAACATGCATGAAGACTGAGAGAGAGTCCCTGAAAAGTCTGGTAGACACAGTCGTATTTGAGAACATAAGGCAGGTAGACAAGATAGAGAATTCCTTGTTTGAAGATCTTCACACCCAATACAAGGCATTAGATAATTACATCACTTATCTAAGTAACCTTCTAAAAGAGCTCAACACATGCGTGTGCTCTACAGAACCCCACATTCCAATGCCTGAGAAGAGATCAAAGATGCAGTCCATATCAGAGATAATAAAAACCAGTCATACCAGGATTTACTGCAGGTCATTACATCAAAAGTGATGTCCTCAAATTGCTGGGTAAAGTAAACTTTCCCAACACTAAAGTAGAGAAGAAAGAAAAGAGGTCCGTTGAAAGCGTTGAAAGAGTCTTCAATGCAGCAAAGAAATCTTCCATAAACGGATGAACGAAGACAGAAAGGAATCTGCCAAAAAGAAATTTCGCGATTGTTTGCCTCTGTCACGAAGATAAGGGAATTCGATGTACCAGGTGTCAATGGTTTATATCATATGTCCTTAGATCAACTGGGCAAACTTTGGAGCAGTGACAGAGATGGAAATTTTATTCAAACAGATCTACATGGCAAACAGATACAAAAGATAAAAGTTACAGGTGGACAGGAGGGTAACCATACAACCACACATCTCGGATATCTTATCTTTACAGACAAAGTCGGGAAAGCCATCAACAGGCTAACACAAGATAACAATATCACCCATTTCATCAACACTGGGATTTGGGAACCCTACAGCATATACTCCTCGCACATCAACGGGGACATCCTAGTGGGGATGAGGAAAGATGGAGAGGCTAAAGTCACAAGGTTCAACAAAGCAGGAAAAGAACTTCATAACATACAGAGAGATAATAAAGGAGGGGAACTTTACAAATCCCCACAATACATCACAGAGAACATCAATGGAGATATCTGTACTTCAGACTATCATATGGGAGTAGTGGTGGTGAATAGATCAAGGCAACAAGGTTCTCCGATAGAGGCCAGAAGTCAGTGTTTTGCCCCTATGGAATCTGCACTGATGTCTTCGGTCACATTCTGGTGTGTGATCGTTTAAGTGATACTATTCACATCCTTGATCAAGACGGTCATTTTTTGTCTCTATTATTTACACGGCAACAAGGGGTATACGGTCCCCGTAGTGTGTGTGTGGATGATGAGAACAATCTGTATGTGGGAGAATATATCATAAATACCCTTACAGTGTACAATTACACTTGGATTATAAGACATTCATTGTAAAATATATCACAGAACCTGAATTTCTATCAATAAGCCGTTATATGCTTAACAAGATGGATTCCTTCCCCGATCCCATGTCTTCTATTTCAATTTAAAATGTTCTTCAAAGAAAAAAAATTGCAAAACCTTTGACATTCTGATAACTAACACTTCCTTTACTTACTTGGCACAGCTTCTACAACAAAAGTTTGGAAAAATCTTAACTGCAAATCTTCTAATGTATCTATAGAATAGAAAGTAATCTTTGAGGACCGATATATTGGAGAAACCAAGGATTTACTTCATAAAAGAATATCGAGTGACAGATTTCGAATTGACAATGGAGGCTAATAGCTTCTTTACAAGCACTTTAATTAACATTTGTTATTCTATATTGTCATTGAAAGTAAGAATTTAAGTAAATATTTACCATCAAACAAAAAGCACTTCACTGAGTACGCCTTTTCGCATCCAATGAGAAAAAAATGGATTACAAAACTACCGTTTAAGTTGAAATTTTAGCGAGACGCAAATTTAGCGATTTTATCCTTAAAAATAGGTAATTTATTTTTAGCGAGTTGTTATTTTAGCAATTTTAAAATGCACATTAATAAAACTATTACAAATAAAACGCAATGAATTTTAGCGATATTAAATTTTAGCGATCTCGGCAACCTCGCTAATAATGCAAAAATTAAATTCTCGCTAAAACTTCTACTTATACGGTATTTACAGCCCTTCCATACACTACTGAACGAAGAAAGTGCTGCGAATTCCAGATTTTATTGATGATGTTCGATAATCACTGATACGGTGCGGTTCCTGCTGATAAATATTCATATTTTTTTTGTATTACTGTTAATGCCGATAGTTATTTTTAGCTTATTTTGATAGATACTGATAACAATGTCGTCCTTACTGTTAAGTCTAATAAATACTCATAAGTACTGTTGATGGATTGTTGATGCTGAGATTTACTGAATATCAGTTTTCTGCTACAAGACTGTAATAACAAAAATTACACTGCTCTTAATTACTACAATTGATTTTGAGAATTTTGACAATAATTAAATGAAATCTCTAGCGACTATTGGGCAAATGTTTTCAAACTATATCTTTTAAAAGAGTATAACTTATTTAGCAAAATGAATGTTATTTTTTGGCTGAAGTTTTTTTTTATTTGTAAACTAAATAGAATGAAAAATAATATTTAAGGTCAGACGAGACGTTCCTCAAAATCTGTTTTGTATATCTTCATAATATATGAAAAATATTCAAACTTTAAATAACATTCTGATTTCTAAACCAGTTTTTAAACGTTTTTGAAAAATCCAAACACTTTAACATTTGAAATTGGAAAATTATTTTTCTTCCTCAAAGGATTATATAAGAAAAAATACCCCTGGTATGTTGCAGATATGCCTGGTAAGGTACCTCAATTTTTTGTGAGTGAACATGTTTCTGTAGCAATACTTCAATGACAAACTCTTAGAAAAAATTATCTATTATTAAGGAACGTTTCGTCTGTCCTTAAAAAGAATTTATCTACGTCCGACTACAAGAAATTTGAGCATGGGGTCGTTAAAGTTATTTTTTCATCAGATGTAATTCTAAAGATTGGATTTTTTTATCGTAAAATTAAAAGGTGGTAACTCCTCAAGGATAGGATAGGTTCAAAAATTAGATCACGCCCCATCTTCACATACTCATACTAAAACATTAAAATTATTTCTAAATATACTATGTATTTAGCTAAGAAATATCTATATTTTATGCCAGGACATATGAGGCTAATGTGGTTTGGATACCTTAAGATAAAACCAACAGAAGATAGCACAAAATCAATAATAACTGAGTAATTTTATTCGTGGTAGGATATGCAATATTCACGTCATATAACATCGCATATAAAAACAATTGTGTAGGAAAAATGTTGAGTTTCTTCTCTAGTTCAAGAAAATATCAATTGTTTTGTTATTTTCTAATTAATTATGTACAAAACGCCAATAGTTAAAATTCTGTGTTTCTGAAAAGGTATCATTGGGTGTTCAAGGATTAGGGTGAAAAAGGTAATTTTCGAAAGTTTGAGTAAATTTCATTCAATCGATATCGATTTCGATTATGCAATACCTGTTTAGTTTTAGAAAATATATGTAGGACTCCAAAGGGCAAAGGGACACCAAGTCCGGTAGTTTTGCAAAGACCAGATGGTCGGTGAAAACCATGACGGTTTGAAATGCCTAAAGTCCGACGGAAAATTAAAAGTTAACGTTTATAAAGTCATAGTACTTCTGCTCTTAATTGCTATGCCGTGCCACGCCAAGAATTTTAATTGATAAGATAAATACGAGTATTTTTTAAAATCAAGGTTCAATTCTAATCATTTTGATAAGTGTGTGACTAACCCTAATCAGTCGAATATTTTTGCGAGAAATAATTCTAAATTTTCAAGGTCAGTGCTCTTTTACTACCAGTCCAATACCATCGCTTGTTGTGCGAGGACAATTGGTGATGCAAGCAAAGAGTAAAATTAGTGAAATTTAATACATGGGCAAATACCAAATATTATTAATTTGATGGATGTGGTGTGTAATACAAGGGAGTCTAGGATTGGCTTCGTAATATTTTGACGTCATAAGCGGTGTTTATTTCACTTTAGCACAGCCCGTCTCAAAGGAAAGAGGCAATCGGGTTTTGGCGTGACTATCGGACTTTTGTATTCTTACCGACATCAAACCCTCGGGGTTAAGTGAGACCATCGCACTTTGGAGTCTTACAACATATATGAGGGTTCTTCGGAAATCATTTAGACATTGTGTGTATATATATATATTTTTCTTTTGAACATTTTTCGATGAAAATTTGCATATTCGTTTGACAAACTTTGATAATTTATAAAAGCAAGAAATATTTTCCAAATGCATGTATTTAACTTCTTCTTATCAATGGTTTATAGATGTGTCAGTCGTAGGGGTAGCCGGCGCAGTCACGAAATCAGATATTGAAAATATTTATCACCAACCCTCAATCCACTTAACCTAAGCTAATTCTCTGTGGAAATTATCAAATACGTTGTAGATAAAACCCGTTTATTTCCTATATAAGATAACGCGAGACTTTACAAATATGATAGGAATGCTTTTTATTATCATTTATACACACTTTGTCCTTAGTTAAATCACAACAGCAGGACGTTCAGAAAAAAATATGCAACGGAGGCCCTCGAATAATCTTAATACGACAGACTGATACAAGCTAGGTATAAATAATTATGAATAATTATTTTTCACCAACAAATTGTCATGAAACAAAGTGATATTTTGAGGTATGTTCTAAAGTAAATTTTATTTCATGTAAATTATTTTCTTTCAGTTCTTCCCTTTCCTTAAAATCCCTCACTTGGAACTTCTTACACAAGCTGTTATCCCATTTAACTTTTAATGAAACTTTTAAGGGGAGATATAGATTAGACGATTTGAATACAACGATGGCAGATAATTCATAATTCCATTCATTTAAATATTTTTTTTATTGTTTATATCTGAAAGTCATCGGTTTCTCTACAATGCTCTATTATTTTTTAACAGATTTAAAAGCATGTCGATAAACATCGTTCTTTTGGTATTTGTCCTAATGGTGAGTAATTTTATTTTTACTATATTTCACATGAAGATCATTTCAGCACAATTTTTTTCAGATTCAATTAATTTAAACTTTTTTTCAACACAATGAACAGGCATAGAGATACCGATGCAGGTTGATGGTTTCATTTTCATGTTTAAATTTTGATTGATTTCAATCAAACTATTGCAGGTCAGAATTTTTGCTGCATCCCTAACAAAAATAAATATTTTAGATAACCGTTTAGAACTGAAAATTAGTAAAAATGCTTTTTGCAGTTATCTATCGATTGAATTACTAAACAGACTTAGTTTTAATTATGGTGACAACGGAGAACGAACATATTTGAAATCTGCATTAACAAAAAATTTAATATTTTTTAGACATGATATTTGCTTTTCTTAATTTATTTCCCAGTGTATATTTAAACTAAAATAAAATATATATCCTTATATGTTTTGTTTTTTTTAAGAAACAGTATTTGCAGTGTAAGTCCATAAAACAATAAAAAACAATAACGACGCAAATACGGACATTTTAAGCATCAGAGGTGGGTCAGGTGCCATGCATGAAGAGTGCTGACCGGTCATATCGGCCGAGTGCTCATGTCATAATCCTGATATAAAAGGAAAAGCAAGAGCCAAAACAAATTTAATGTGTTAACATCTAGAATGTATCAGATTTCCTGTATATATGGATAGATCTTGATAGGAAAAAAAGTTACATACCTCTAGAAAATGTGTAGTTTGATACGGTTAACTGGTTAATCGGTTGGAACGCCTTGCGGTTAACCGATTAGCAATTCTGTATTCGATTGCTACATGTATCCCTAAAAACATATTTGTTAGAGATATCAAAATCTAATCTTCTGTTACATGAAAATCAAATTCCTTGTGCATCTGAGATGTAATATTTGCTTGATATAAAGGACAGATATTTTGTAGATAAAGCAGATAGTAACACTGACAATGTTGGTAAGCGTCTAACATAACAAATAGTGATACTGCGCTGCATATTGTGGCAGATAAAGCTGAATGTCAGACTGAAAAGCAAGTCAAGGTACATGAATACCTTTAATCAGTATGGACTCAAATATGGAAACCCACGAGCACCTGCATGGGGTTTTAATTGACACTGTTTATTTAAAAGGAATTAGTTATTTCCTATAATTTTACATTTTAAATTCTTTGTCAATCACATCCATTTGTCGTTGTAAGTAACTATTGTCTAAGGAAGCAAATGGTACTTTTTTGTAAGATTGGTATAGTATTCGTTTAAGTAGTTTCTACCCACAGATATTCTCTAAACGTGAAAAAAATTCACCCTGTTTGCACAGAACAATATGATAGTGATTAACAGTAAAATATCATCTTTTTGAGAAATAAAAGGCTCTTATTATTTTTTTTTTATTGAGGTATGTGTAAATGCATATGTGTTGTGTGTGTGTTTGTGTGTGTTTGCCAATTTTTGAGGGGATAGTTAGGTGTTTGTATGTGTGAGGGAGGTGTGTATGTGTGTTTGTTTTGGGGAGGGGATATCCATACTTAAAATGTGTATGACCATGGGTGTGGCATGGGTGTGAACAACATCTGTTTTGTTGTACATTCATTCAAATTTTAATTTCTCAATTATATATATCCCAATAGTATAATTTGAACTAAGTAATAACCATCCTTTTTTTAACTTATTTGTAACAGTTTTCCAGCTTTACGCGCAGTAACCTACATATTATTTTTTTTTCTAAGATCTCTGGCCCGGTGCTTGCTGACTGTGTGCACCCACACTATAGCTTTAGTATGTATTTTTTTCTGTAAGACTTACCTTTAATCTTTAAACATTTAAATTTAAATTCTTATATATTTACGAAATTGAAATAAAACTTTAACGTATCTGCTTGACATTAACTGTATATTGTCCCAGGATGCCGCGAAAGTGGAAGAATAGATGTATTTGGAATTCATGATGACAGCATAGTGACTTACATAGATGGTACTTGCAAGGACCGAACTACTTCACCAGAACGAGGAATAATAAATATCCCATATAATTGCACTAATGCAACTGATGAGGTACGGTTTAAATGGTAGCTCTGAATAGATTTTATAAAGTTTATTCATTTTAAATGTACTAATTTATTTTACTTTTCCAAAATGAAAATGAAACAATAAGAACTTCGTCAAACATAAGCCTTCCGCATTAATTTAAAGGGTATCGTTTTCATATCCACGGTAATGACATTTCAAAGTTTTTGCGTGAATTTGATATTAAATATGTGAATTTCCTTATATGACTCAGTGTGCATATTGAAATAGTTATAGGTAAAAAAGGTGACTTTTCGACTAATCTCCCATGGCTTGTGGTTATAAAGGACATTGAGATAGCAAACAGTATTCAATATCAAATTTTTAAAAAATACAAATCATGAGCAGACCAAACACGGACCTCCAAAACATCAAAATGGAAAAAAAAATATTTTTTTAACCCTTTGTCATAAAAGATCTGTAAAAATTTTCAAAACAATTGAATTATAAATACTTACAACAGACAAAAAAACCTTGTCCACGAACATTTAAAACTTATCAAATATTTTGTATCAAAGTGGAGGGGGTGGGGGTGGGGGTGGTCTCGCCTTGTACCCCTTCATTCTTCATAGCAAACACTAATGGCTGAAACAATATAACCACAACTATTTAATATTAGTTAATTTTTGTTATTTATTAATTTTTTTTATTTTTAATACTTATTTATAAATAACTACTTTTGCATCACAGAAGGCATATGAAATATCAATAAGCGTAAAAGACCCTGTGTTTGGTGAATATACTAAAAGCAGTACAACTACTAAAACAACCACATCAGGCAGTCCACAAAGTACAGAACAAATACACAGTACTGATTCGGAGACCACGGAAGAAACTACCACAGAGACCGCAGAAATAATTGGGGGACACAAAGAGCATAAATTTGTCATCAAATGTCTCAACATACCAAGCAGTGGTGTTAATAAAACTGTTGCACATGTTTTTCAGGGAGGGTACGTTTTATTTAGTGAAGACTAATTTTATAAAACGATATGATATAATATTTTTAGCCAAATAATAATTAATTGTACCTTAATTTTCTATGAAAAATTATTATACCCAAACATTTTTACTAGGTTTACAAGATGTGTTTGTGAAACACTTATGCCCCCGTATGCAACATAGCAAATATTAAACTTTTCTTAAATGCAAATTTGATATATTGGTACCAAAAGTAGGGTATTTTCACTTGAAATACAATGATGAAAAATATGAAGGTTTTTTCATAGGCACGGAAATCATCAAGGTCAAGTTCAATGGTATCCAATGAAAGGCCTTGCTACAAAAAATACATACATATAAACCATTATCATTTCGATAACAAGAAAATCACCCAATGATTAATTTTCAGAAAAAGGCAAATAGCCAACAATTCATTTATTCTTACATGAAGACATCTGTAACATCTTTATTTTCCTCGTTATTAATTGTAATAAAAATATAAAATAATTATGAAAGGTAATTTTATGCTCCCAAGATTGTTGATTTGGAGGAACAAGAAAATAGGTTTTTTTAATTTATCCGTCTGTATGTCAGTTTGCTTGTTGTGCTGTTTCTCTGTATAATCTTTAGCCTTGGCCATAACATTTGAGTTGGCTGGGCTGTGACTTTTATAATAAGAATCTTTTAGTACCACCACATCTACTAGAAGTATTTAATATTATTAGTATTAAGTAGTCCTCTTGACCTTGAAGATTTACCTATTTGTATGCAAAAAATTAAACTTTAACCATGCCATAAACATTTGATGAGTTGGTGCTAGCTATAGGGCTTTCATACTTCACATGTTTATTTACTGTGATAAGACTTTTCATTAGGTGAAAAAAAAAACATTTGAATTTGAACTTAAGTCTGACCCACTTTTATACCTTTAGCCTTTTCCATAACATTTGAATCAATAGTACTTGGACGTTTGTATTTCACAGGTGTATTTCTTTTGACATGGCATTACTTAGGATATAAAAAATTCTGCCTTTTTGACCTTGATATTTTCCCACTTTAAAACAATACTTTTACCTTGACCATAATTTATGAACTGTTAGTGATAGGGCTTTCCTTTGGATACCATCACTTTTGACATTTTGGCCTTTGGAGTTGACTTGCATTTGAGAACCTCACCATGTGCTGCCTTACCGAGGCATCAAAGTTTCACAAATACATCTTGTTCATTCGGTTTAAGTCGGAACTTTACCTTTGAGAAACATTCAGGATTAAGGTGTGGGTAACGAAACAGCAACCATAGACAGTATTTAAAAATTACAGTTTCAGCATGAGGGCACATGTAGCTTGTTCTTTTGATAGATCTGTAAAAGATTCGATAATGATTGAATTGCAATATTTCTAACAGTTTTGCTGTTTGTTACATAACAATTTCAAATGCGTAAGACATTTTTACTGGAAAGTTTTGTTGCTGAAAATTAATTTTATTCAAATATTAAATGAGAGGTGTATATGTATGAAAAAGGTTTAAAATTATATATAACTTGGGATGCTCTATTAATAGAAGCAAGAACTAATGAAACACTAATATGTTTTACGGTGTAACCGTTGGGCCGAGCGGAGTTGTACCATCAAAACACTAGATAAATTAATCAGCAACTTCAAACATCAAGCCGCACTAGCTGTGACGTCACGGAGCTCGTCGGAACTTATGGAGACGGTAGAGCATCAGCCTGGCCTAAGGGCCATAAAACTTAGACGAGCTCACTTTCGATCTTGGTCTTGCTTTTCCACTATCAATTCCTTTGAAAAAAGTGAGACTGAGATCAAAAGTGAACTAATCCAAGTTTTATGGCCCCCAGGCCTGGTTGAAACCTAGCGCAATTTTGGTCGAAAAAATTCCAAAGTAAATTTTTCTTTAAAAGATTTCCACAAACTGTAAGCCATTTATCCTTTACGTTATTGTTTTTATATTTATTTGCGCAAAGGACATTGGGTAGTAAAGGAATTCTGGGAATGTTTCACAACAAATTGCCTGACGTATATACAGATTTCATTCCGAATTTCATCTGTTCTTACACGTTAGTCTATTGAGCTCGCTGCGTTCGCTATCAAACTCATTTTAATGTTCCTTTTCTTGATTAGATTCCCTCGTAAAGTTTTTTTTTTCTTTTATTTAATACATATATGTAAGTTTAATGTTTGTATACACTTTCATTCTAGACCTCACAAATTGCCAGAAAACCAAAAAGAAGTTTTTCCTGTCGAAATGCACTTCAAAGCTACCAAAAACATAGACGCTCCTGATATAAGCGAAATTTATATTGGAGATGAATTCTTTATGTTTCTTAAATACACTGGAGGTATGATTTTACTTTGGAAGTCAATCCCGAACTTCATCGTATAATTAATCCCCTTGTTCATTGAATATCATAAATACATACCGCTACGAACGCAAGGTTTGTGCAATAATTTTCTAAATATAATATTTTTTGAAATATATCTTGTTACACACGGTATGTAAATAAAAGGAAGTTGCAATTTCTTTTCTTTTCAGACGCTAAAAACGAAAGACAAATGTCAGGTTAGGCGTTGGAACGATAAAGGTCCCTCACTGATCAATTTCCCTGAGTGCAGAGTAAATGTCTAAATCGATAATTGAAAACGTTTCTGATCAAAAAATTCCGAATAAAAAACTAACAATTAACTGTGTGTGTAATATAATTCATTAAAATGTGGAAAGATCCCTTCACAACGAAAGTTAGATAGGCACTACCTTGAGATTACGAAGGAATAGTCTCATTTTATCGACTTAGTAATCCCTTTATAGGGAGATATCTCGTTATAGTTGGAATAAGTTTTCTTTAAGCAGTTAAAGCCCGATTGACGCAGTGGTAAGAGCGTCTGCTCTAGAGTCGCGAAGTAAGGAGTTGATCCTTACGTGGCAGTTTCAAATCCCCCTGCGAGACTTGGAGACCGGTCTTTCGGATGATACCGTATAAACCGAGGTATCGTGTCGCAGTAGTGCTGGCACGAAAAAGATCCCTCCCTGCTCAATGGCCCTAAGCGCCGAGTATAGGACAAAATTTGCAGCTCTTCACCGGCAAATGGTGGCGTCTCTATGTCTCTATATGAGTGAAAAATTCTCGAGAGGGACATAAAACAATATAATTCGATTAATCTGTAAGTAGTTAAAGGATATCATTTAATGGATTGGTAGAACATTTAAGCAATAAATGTATAGACAATTAAGCAAAGGTTTATTGGACTTTTTGAATAGGACGTGGGTATCTTAAAGGAGTCAAATAAATTAAATATACACGGGCCTTTAATAAACAGTTGCATTTTTTTCGGTTTCTACGCAACGACGGTCTTCATCAACATTTCTCAAATTATTTATTTCATATATTGGAAAGCATTTTTTCTCTTTGTTAAAACTCCAATTTTAAACCAAGCTTTATATAATTATTGATATTCATATATTGTTTTCAGCCTCTCACTATGCTGTTATACCAAAATCTTGTACAGCATATGCAGGGACAGTGGTGCCTGTTGATGAAACGCGTCAATTTGTGGGATGAAAATGAGTAAGAACCTTATGAATGTTAAACATTATTTTATAGAAGGTAAGAAATGCTGCACGTCTGACTACGTGCTGATTTGGATCGAATGAAAAATTCGTAAAAATATTTCTTAAACTACATACTGTAATATATCTGTAGTAGGATTCAACCACCTCTCAAGACAATCTCGGTTTGAAAAAAATAAACTTATTTTTGTCTTGAAGACATATTATAAATTAGGTCAAAACTTTTTCGTTTGACTAAGATAAAAAAAAAAGCTCTCTCCTTCATAGGAAAATACCCGAATATCAATTTTTTTTTACCTTTTATTTATTTATTTAAGATATTGCTGAGCTTTTTTCTCGTCATTGTACAAAAGTTCATGCGGTTTAAGTTCATAAATTTCGTCTTGATATACACCGCTTGTCAATATTGAACACGTACTCATCGTAGCATTGAAATCATCAGATTTCTATATTATTACAACAAAAACACGATAATTGTACATGTAATATACACTTTAGTGAATAATGTTTTTAGGCAAAAATTTAAAATGTGAGATAAAACTGTAAAAAGAATAAACCTCAATTGTTCATATAAAAATATCCAATAATTTTATTAAAATCTTTCAAAAGAAATAGACGATTTATAGAAAATCAAAAATAATATTATATTTTACATAGTATAATGTTTTAATGAAAACAGGGTGATATATACAAGTCGTACTGCTAATTTCTATTGACAATTTATAAGCAATTTGAATATATTGCCATCATTTCATTATACTAATGACGTTCATAAGGTCAGGAACATGTATAATAGAAAATGGTCAAATATTGTCCCATCGAAATATTAACGTTAATATTTTAATTTTTAAATAAATATTTTTTATATCTATATTCTGTCTTGAAAACTTTCTTAAAAATAGAAACGACTGCACAAAACAGAAGGAGTTACTGACGACTATAACGAAGTACAACAACAGTACATCAATAATTGCTGCCACAATGTACGGGTTTAGATTTGAGGGAGATGTTTACATCACTATAGCCTGTGAAGTAGGTGTTTTCCCAGAGAATCCTGACCATGTAAGTCAAATGTTTAAAGGTACTTGGACACAGATTTGAAGTTATTATTTTCTCTATAATATTATGACTTATATATTTTAATAGCATTTCACACAAAAATTAATTAAAAATCTTAATTTGTTTAAAAGATATTGAAATTTCAAATTTTTCGGCGGATTTGATTGACATATCCTTGCACTCTCACAAATTTAATTTTATTCTTAATCCTTGGGAAAAGTGGCGATCTCGTTTTGTATAAATGAAAAATAATAATGCTATAATCCAGAAAATTCAGAGTAGACACGTTCGAAAGCATAACAAACACACAATATATTATCAGTCCGTGCAGTTGTGGTAAGCACACTGTGACGATTGAACGCACCCGGTGAATTCTAAATATAAACAATAACAGAACTCGAGCCCTGTTTACAAAAACTGTGTACATAACACGAGTGTGCTCGATTTGCTAAACTCTGTACGCGTCTCTTAGTTCGGAATGACGATACTTGTGAAGGTGCTTTGCTTTCTAACATTTTTACTCTGAAGAAAATTATTTTTCTTGATAAAAGTTTTAATATTTTTCATTAAAACACATAAAAATTGCCACTTTTCCTAAGGATTAAGAATAAAGTTTAAATTTGTGAAAGTGCAAGGATGTGTCAATCAAACCCGCTAAAAAATTTAAAGTTTTAAGAACTTTTAAATGAAATAAGATTTTTAAATTAATTTTTGTGTGAAATGCTATTAAAATATATAATTCGTGATATTATACAGAAAAAATGAGAAAATATGAACCTCAAATCTGTGTCCAAGTACCTTTAAAGTTAAGTTAAACCTTATTCATGGACATCACTCAGGATGTCAAACTATTGACATGATTGTAATAAGCATTAAGCCCTCTATTTAAATTGAAAGTTCATTGTCATGGAATATATTTTGAATGAATGCATTAATTCTTTGAAAATAAACCTCGTTAAACAATTATAAATGCATAGTTACAAGTGTGATCAGTAATGAGTTAGGGCGGGTTCTAATCAAATCTACAGCATAAATTCAAGTTTAACACATTAATTCTTTAACAATATTTCCCCTGATCCTGTGTGCTACTCAAACCGAATAGATGATTTAAATGCATGTTTATAACGAGCTTCACCTGAGTGAATGAAGTGAATCTCTTTAGAATTTAAACTATATGGTATTTAACAAAAAATATAGACAAAAATAAACAAAACTTTTTATAACAAAGCAAAGTCCAGTGGAAATTCTTAACAATTGCTACACATCCGTGAGTCCTAACAATGATACAGAGAGTTATATCTGTCTTTCAGTATTTTTTTATCATTTTGTTTTTGTTTTCAATGTTTACTTAGAAAATATGCAAAAATTCATCAAGACGAAAAAGGGACACCGAAATAACGAAAAGGGATGTTGTTGAAACTGCAATACAGAGGAAGAACATTAACGGACAACTAAGAATACTTGACTATCCATCTGAATATGGAAATTCGGCCAGTGTAACTGGAGGTAAATTAGGAAAAACTATTTTGATTTGTGTGCCCTCATAATCAAGGATTAGGGGAAATAAGACTGTTCCTATTCCTTCGCCTGTCTGTCCAAATGATGCCATTCTATTTTTGTACAAAAACTTTGCAAATAACTCTCATTACTTTGATACTACTTTGGCTAGCATATTTCACATGTGCAATCTTTGTGTCAAGACCTTTCTTTGGGTACCAGTACAAGTTTAAATTCAATAAAATAAAAGTCTTTTGAAAGGCTATCTAAGCCTTAACTTCACTAAGAGCTGCCCTACGGAAGCATCAGTGTAAGAAACACATTTTGGGTTTTTTTTATCATTAAACAAGTAATATTTTAGTCTCTGTGACTGAATAATTAAGCGTTGTTAATTCTCTTTTCTTTTCAGGTTCATTTAAATGGAGCATGCTTTCCCTTGGAATAATGATTTCGTCGCTTCTTTGCAGCATATATAAATGAAGGGACGTTTGAAACAGAATTATTTCATTCTTTTATGCCACATTGTCATTGTCTATATTTTTTTCCTGTTTTTGTACATTTACAGTTGACAAAGCATTAAAACTTGATTAAGAAACGTATTAAATATTATGCGGTTTTATATTTCATCAAAATTACCAAATTTAGTTTTACAGAAACAAAACGTTACCCATATAAAACAATAACTATTTTATGTATTAATTGTTTTAAAAAATAAATCGAAATCAACAGAAGAAAAATAAAATCATCGATTAAAATTTTTCCTGTTTTCATTTCCACATATATTGGAAAATAGAGATAATTAAAGAAATCAGAAGGTGATACTAAAAATTGTTTCTGATCCTTCAGAAGATCTGCAACAATTATCCTAAATAAATTAAAATGTGAAACATTTCATTTACAAACAGTGAGAAGAAATTTGAAATTAGATAAATTTCTGTAAGAGTATGTGAATTATGTGCCTCAACTATAATAATGTTATGTCGTATTTTAAAATGTATCTGTACATTAAAGATTATCATGATTTAGAGAGAAGGAAATAACCTGGCAGCAGAAATTTCTGCAGCATAACAAGTATACAGTCAGCATATAATAACACTCAATTATCATTAACATTCAGTTAACATTCAAAGCTTAGATTAATAAATGTATTCAAATTAGTTTAATAGTTTTTGTTAACAAAAAACGTATAAGCAATAAAGATTATACACAAATACACATAAAACCCCCTGGAGACACGGGAGAGCTAAGAAACTAATAAAATTGACATACATTTTATATCCTTGAAATTGTCTTGCAGCTGATGACTTTCTAGCGTGTGATTTTTTTTCTGATATGTATATGGAGTATGTTAAATCATAGCCGTCCGAAAGCAGCAAAAGTAATTTTATTGTGGTAGGAAATAGATGCGATGGAAAAAGTGTGTATTCAATACGGAATAAAATGACTGGAAATTTCACACAGGCTAGGAAATCGGTGACTTTAAATACCAGTCTCAATCAAATCTATGATTTGCCCCCCGAAGACCGGAGAAGTCTCTGCATGAGTCTAGTAGCCGATCGAATGAAAATTAGAATGGATCATGATCTATAAAGTAAATACGAAAGATTTTCAAACCATTACGATTGTTTTCATGTAAAATTTTCTTTCATAACAGATCTGGTGACTTAAAAAATCAGGGGATGTGTATGTAATACCTTGGTGTAACTTCAGTTTTTGATTTTGGTAAAAATTAAACGATCAAGACTTGTACATATTCTTAAAAGTAAATACGAATTGTTTTTAACCTCATGGCATTCTATTTTTCTTAAAATATCAGTCAGAAAAAGGCTAGATTCCAAGAATCCTTATTTATCTCATAGTATGATTTTCTGAAAATCCATGATCTCTGACCCCCATTGTGTCTATACCTAAACCCATTTTAGCTTGATTTTTACCCTGATCATGATTCTTTTGAAATAAAAACTATATCAGAACTCTTCCCTAGGTCCCTTCTACCGATCCCTCATTCGTTTTTCTGGTCTCACCCTCTAAAAAGACTTGAAAGGCTTATTTTATAAACTCAGGTCACTGGATTTCGCCTCCAGTAGGGAGCTGGCCCGATGGCCTATTGCTACACTTGGCTTAGCCGAGGATATACCAGGGAAAAGGGGACAGAGGGCGAGAAGAAGAAGACGCAGGCAGCAACGGCGCTCCTCCCCCTACAGACGGGCAGATAAGGGAGAGGCAGAGGGCGATGATGAAGAACCCCGGGGATCCACGGGATACTCGGCGCCCCTTTCCAGTCCGGTGGCCTACCGGAACCTGTCATCCCCGCCCGGGTACACCCCGGAGAGCCCGTCCCCCCTCCAAAACCACCGACACAGACTTTATCACCCAGCCAAAGTCCCAAAATAGCAGTAGGAGGAGCCGAGTCCCCAGTTTGGACACCCCCCGTAAACAATGACTGGGCAATGAGCAGTGAGGAGGAGCAGGAACCAGCACCCCCATCAATACCAGTCTGGGCCTTTCAGGTGTTGGATGCCAGATTAAAACAGTGCCCCGTTTGCTTGGAGGGGAACAAGCCCTCAAACTATGTGTGTCTGGACTGCTATAACAAGCCCGCCTGTTATAGCTTCTCCCGGGTGTTGGTGAACCAAACAGATCCACCTTCCTGTTGTCCGCTCTGTCGGCACTAGGAAACGAGGCCCCCTACCACCCGCGGCGTCAGGGGATTGAGGCTACCACGCCCACAAAGACTGCCACCCCCGACCAGACCTCCGCCGCCAGCACCCCCCCGCAAGGCCAGAGTTCATGAAGCCTTTAACCTCCAATCACGGGCACCCCTCTCTGGCAGACGTGAGTTTAGAGGTCGATGCAGACCTCAAAGTGGGTAAACCCTGTATAAAAAAATCTACATACCCAACACCAAACGTTTAGAAAAGATGCCTTCTTTACAGAGGTTAATAAGAAACGTTTTGTGTCTAAGAAAAGATTACCTTTAAATACAGGGGTAATAAGAAACGTGGTGTGTATCAAGTCAAAATAACACCAGGTCATTATATAGTTTTTATAAGCACTTTTTTTTTAAATTCTTTTTTAAACTTAGAAGTTCATTAGAACTTATTTTATAACTTATATTTTCTTTTAAATAAAAAACATGATTTTTTTAAATACAAATAACAATAATACATTTTTTACATTACATAAAACAATAACACACACATACACACATACACATTTAATGTTTATGAAAACTGTACACCTTTTTGTGTGTACAAATTGTTCAACATAATGTCTATAATGAGTCCAGATTCCTATTTGATAAGGAAAAGCAGATTAACTTAATACAGTTAGTACAAAGGTCTTCATATTACGCTGGTGAATATCTTTTACTTTAGAATTTCGCCCATTTTTTAAAATAAAACTATATATTATACATATCGTTTAAACGGTTAGTTAAAGGGTCTTCATAATATAGAGGTGAATATATTTTTTTTATTACCCTTAGAATTTGACTCATTTTAAAAATAAAGACAATACATTATATATCAGCAGTTTTGTTTAAAGTCATCATTTCGTAAGTTCTATGGTCGATACCATGACCTTGTCAGCAAATTCAATTTATCTCTGAGTCAAATGCTGACTGACTTTTTTCATACCAATTGTTAGTTTATTATTTTTACACTGAATTGACGACAGATTTTTTCGTATTTCCTGATCATGACAATTAAGGAGCACAAGGCGGGTGTGACAGGTCGGCAGGGGATGTTCACTCCTCCATGGCTCTTGATCCGATGTTTTGGTGGTCCGTGTTTGCCCTGCTTTTATTTTGTATTGTTTTATGGACTTTGAGATTGAATACTGTTCGTTATCTCCATATCCTTCTTATATATATTTTAAACAGTTAGTACAAGGGTCTTCAAATTACATGTTACATAGGTGTTTTCCATATGACAGGACCTTCCTAAATTTGAATAGCAATTATTTTGACCTTTTGATCTTTACAATGGAGTTTCATCTATATAGTGTTGAAAAAAAATTATCTGATAACGCTGTATTTTATTTCCGGAAATATGCATAGCATTTCCGACATGTTTTTCTTTTGATTTCCGACATATTTTTTGTTTTATTTCCTGATTTCACCTATGTGGCACCTATATGGCAATTTAAGAATTTCAAACGTAGCGTACCTCACGTAGTTCATGAGAAAATACACAATTTTTTTTTTGTCAAGAATCATATGGGAAATTAATTGGAAATATAAATATTAAGATTTGAATTGCAACGCTTAATGATATTTCAATCATTAAGCGGCACTGTATCATTGGGGTTGCTACACAGCTCCTCTTCTTGAGGGCTTTTATTGACGATCATATACAATATTTAATCTCTCCGACCCCTGTCAAAAAAAAGTAATAACAAATGTGTAACATTTAAAGGGGCAGATTGATGATCCTACGTCTGTCAAGACGAATACTACAGAAATGACCATAAACACATTTTATTGAATATATTACATTTGTATTTGTACACCACTTTGAGATTGGTTACTGGAATTTCTATGGCTATCCTACAATGCTTGGGGAACCACTGAAACAAAAGTATTTCCATTAAACTATAATTCCAAATAATGAACATGATTCTTTTTGGACCCTGGAAAAATTCATCTTAGAACAAATTTGTGGAGAAATAGGGACAAAATAATATGTGAGCTACTGATACCTTGTTTCAACATTGAGTCTCTCGCAGATGTAATAAAACTCGGAATGGCAGCTTTCAGCATACCACTGAAAGTGATTATCGGAGTCCATGCTCAGACAATTCTTTTCTTTGTCGTTACTGAAGACTCGGCCAAAGAATGAGGAAATGACGTCATGTCCGTTGGAGGCCCAGATCCAGTGTCCCTCGCGCACTACATCAGTTCCGTCGACCCAGATCTTCTCATTACGTATGTCTGCGTCACATTGAAAAAAAATATTTGTAGGGATGTACATGTAAAAACAAGGTTTCTTGCAACTAGGTCACACCTATCAAAAGGTCAGAATATGTTTTTGTATTATTTTTGGAAGTGTGCCGTCATCAATTCGAGTCCTGGCCGGAAAATTTCATGGCCAGAAAAAAAAAATTAAATTCAATTTGTTGCTATTAAATTCGTAAACCCTTTAAGAAATTATGCTTTGTGTGGAGACATGAGGTTTACAATTTTTTTATGCACATAGCTAAAGAAATACATATATTTAAGTACTAAACAAAATATGTTTGTAATTTTATATTATTAATGGTTGAGTACATTCAGTACTTTGATTTACCCCCATGAAGCTGAAAAGCAATTGAGCTGATTTCTGCACTATTTTCAAATGTCGCCAGAGTTCCTTTCAGTGCCTCACACATTTCCTACACAAGAAAGAATCGATGCTTTTTAGCTAGGTGATCAATTAAGAAATAAACAACAATGTTAAAAAAGTCTCTGGGAAATGAAATTTTAGTTGCTTACGTGATCAAATCCTGTGAAGCCCGAACGGCTTCTCTGTAGATTTGATCACGTACCAACTAAAAGTATTCAAAACCTTATTCACATTGAAAGAAAATTTATTATACTATCTCGTGATTGAAAAATATCCATATTATTTATTATTTTATATTTTACATCGTCATTAACTTAGAAGTATTCCAAAACAAATTGCACAATTTTTCAGTTGTCATTAACCATGCCTAATTTGACAAAAGTAAAATGTAAATGCGAGTTTTGCCGATGCTCTCGTGTAATTCGTAGACTTACGATTTGTCAACTTGTGAAATGTAAATTGTACTTTCGTGGTTTGTAAATTATGCAAGGCTGCATAATGCTAACACGTATTAATAACTATTAAGGTAAGGTTTGCGTCTCCCTCCAACTTTTATTTTTTTTAATATGCACACATGCCATATATCAATTTATTCAGGGAGATTAGCTTCATCATTTAATATGATTTTCAAAGATATTGCCCGTCCCATTTTTTTAGTAAAAGACGCCAAATTTAACGTATTTCATATTTCACCTCGAATATTATTTTCATTGAAAAAATTGATTTATTTTATTAATTATCAAATTTTTATAATTAAAATGACCTGAATTAGTATAATTCATGCTTCTATTATTTAAATCATTAATTTTCCGTTATCAAAAATGTGAAAATTTGGGTAAAAAAGAAGATTTTTCAATTTTCCTTGATAAAGTGAGACCGTTGCCATGGCAACAAAAATATAAAAATCAACGTTTTACATATCTACCGATTCCATCAAATTCCATGAAGTTATTAATTCCATCATTTTAAATAATTTGAACCAAAAAAATATGTATGTCCCCAGTATTATTTCCATGGAAACAGGGGCTATATTATGGGTTCGGAACACAAAAATCAGGCTTTTTCTACACTTATAAAGACAACATTGATATCACCTTGTCATGGTGAATGTTAAAGACTAAATGTATTTTTGATATTGTTTTTAAGCAAAACTTGGCCAAAAATATTCAAAATAAAACTCCTCCTGTGCTACAAGATGGTCTAAAAATTTATTGGAAGAAATCTAGTATTTATGGCAATCTTTACATCTGAATATGCTGATGAAATTGTCCATGAATTATACTGCAACACCTTTAGAAGTACATGTATATGCTTATAAACATACTTCAGAACATGCTGCAACTAACCAAATTAAAAGCCTCTGAATTTGACCTCATGCTGATTTAGATATTCCAACATGTAGTTTCTAGACATCTTCGTAGCAAAATATCTCTATTCAGTTATGTCTCGTGACTATCATTATACATGTATGCCATCTTTTGAGTGAAATGTTGTAAGCATTGCATCCACGAAGCTGCTGTTTTTATAATTAAATGATTTCTTTACTTCGAAGAGTAGAAATGCTATCTTGAAAGTAATGTTTGTTTGCCCTCTCTTGACTCTGGGTAAAATTATTGGGTCGGTAGGTGAGAAAATCTTCAACAACATTTCTTTACGGGGAATAAGAGGAATAAAAAGAAAAAATACGGCCCTGCATTGAAAAAAAA